>PVIU01027881.1:0-19790 GCA_004026605.1 Ondatra zibethicus | reverse complement strand
AAAAAAAAAAATGGCAAAAAAAAAAAAAATAAAAAAATAAAAATGAAGTCATTATAGTATATTAACAAAAAATATTAAATTGGATGTGTTCTTATTGATCCTTAATGTCAGATAGTTAAAAAGCACCAGTGTGGATCCTCATAGAAGAGAAAGTGGGAAGTACACTTGAACGCATTGGCACAAGAGACCACTTCATAAATATAACCC
Organism: Ondatra zibethicus; assembly: GCA_004026605.1. Lineage (NCBI taxonomy): Eukaryota > Metazoa > Chordata > Mammalia > Rodentia > Cricetidae > Ondatra > Ondatra zibethicus. The sequence continues at coordinate 19,583 of PVIU01027881.1, read as the reverse complement.
CAGTAGAACAGACACTGAGAGAAACAATTAATAAATGGGACCTCCTCAAACTAAGAAGCTTCTGTAAAGCAAAGGACATGGTCAACAAGACAAAACAACAGCCTACAGAATGGGAAAAGGTCTTCACTAACCCCTCATCAGACAGAGGTCTGATCTCCAAAATATATAAAGAAGGAATTTAAAATGGCTGAAAGACACTTAAGGAAATGTTCAACATCCTTAGACATCAGAGAAATGCAAATCAAAACAATTCTGAGATTCTATCTTACACCTATAAGAATGACCAAGATCAAAAACTCTGATGACAATTAATGCTGGAGAGGTTGTGGGGTAAAGGGAACACTCCTGCATTGCTGGTGGGAATGCAAGCTGGTACAGCCCCTTTGGATGTCAGTGTGGCGATTTCTCAGAAAATTAGGAAACAACCTTCCTCAAAACCAGTAATACCACCTTAGAATATACCCAAAGGATGCTCAATCATGCCAAAAGGACATGTGCTCAACTATGTTCATAGCAGCATTGTTTGTCATAGCCAGAACCTGAAAACAACCTAAATGCCCTGGACCGAAGAATGGTTAAGGAATATGTGGTACATTTACACAGTGGAGTACTACACAGCAGAAAAAAAATATATCTTGAATTTTGCAGGAAAATGCATGGAGCTCTAAAACATCGTTTTGAGTGAAGTAACCCAGACACAGGAAGACAATTATTACATGTACTCACTCATAAGTGGTTTTTAACCAAAAAGCAAGGAAAAGCAGCCTAAAAATCACAATCCCAGAGAACCTAGAAAACAATGAGGACCCTAAGAGAGACACATAGATCTAATCTACATGGGAAGTAGAAAAAGATCTCCTGAGTAAATTGGGAGCATGGGGACCTTGGAAGAGGGTTGAAGGGGAGGGGAGAGGCAGGAAGTGGAGCAGAGAATTATGTAGAGCTCAATAATAATCAGTAAAAAAAAAAAAAAGCACCAGTTTGCAGCAGTCATTGACGCAGCACGCAAGGGAAAAACAAGCATCGATCGATCTTGTTGGAGATATGTTCCTGCTCATCCCTATGCATCCCTGTGGCGCCTTGGGGTCTGTGGACTCACACACCTGACCAAGTCTATGCTTAACACACTGCATTCTTTTTTAAAAGATAGATGGAAGGATGTAAGAAAAGTATTCATCACACTATAGAATGTCCCCTGTGTAAGTCTAAAACCTTTGATTAAAAAACTAAGATAAGCAAGCTTCGTGGATGACCTTGGGATCGCCCACTAACACTGAATTTGGCCTGACTGGCTTATAGAATGAGTTGAAAGGTAGCCTAGTCAATTTATTCTTAGTCAAATCTGTCTCAGAAAAAAAAAAAAACTAAAAAGTGGGCTGAGGATATGGCTCAGTCGTAACATGTTTGCCTAGCATGATAAGAACTTGGGTTCGATTTCTAGTACTGTCAAGGAAAAAATAAGTGGCTACATACAATATTTTGTCCCAGAAAAGTTATCACAACTTTATTAATTGGACAACATCTGAAGGGAGAGAGGAAGTGGAAAAGTTACCACTGTCATTCACTTTGACCTTAGTGTCACATTATGTGTGGTTTAAAATCCACTTCTCAAACTCAGAGAATGCAATATGGTACACATAAAAACAGGCATACAATGAGACTAGGCTACTCTGTATCTAGGATACCAGTCTGAGAAAAGTTAAAACAGGAAACAGGTATTTTAACGCTTTGCAGAGTTATGTCCATGGAGAAACACGAAACAAAAGCTTAAGTGTCTATTGTTAGTGGTTGGTTGAAACCATGAAGGTGTTAAGGCAGTTGTTGAAGACCACAGCAGATCTACAAGCTTCTACCTGTGAAGATGTTGGCGATCTGTTACCAAGCAAAGTACAAGCTGAGGAGCCGCACACCACACCAATAACTAGATATTATCTTAATAAATATATATAAAACAATATATTGTTATATACATCTATTACAAATAATTTCAAAAAATATTGAAAGCTGCAGCCTTATCTCCTGAAGCACTTTTGAAAGTGGGTAACATATGGATGGAATAAAAGAGTGATGTGAAGAGATTGATATGAAACCAGGATTTTTAAACATGAAAGTTATGAATAACTAATTCAACCGCATGCACATACACACCAGTGAGGAAAGACTTATAAAGTTTCTTAAGTGAATTGGCAAGAAATAATTCGTTGGACCAGAAACTATAAATGTTGCAAACATAAATGACAAAAAGTTTAATAAGGAATCTCCCCCACGACCAATATCTAAAGCCAGGCCATCCTTCCTGAGCAAAGGGACAGATAACATTCCTGGGACAGTGGCTTTGTGACTTTGGACACTCTCTCTTTGAAAGTCACAGTATAAGCGGGGAAAGATAGAAGTTTAGGAACATTTGAAAGGGTCTGACATATTGAGTACTTCCTTGGACTGGTGCAGAAGAATTGTCTGTATTAGTTCCAGGACAAAGATACACAGAAAACCTGTCTCAAAAACTAAAAGTAAAAATAAAAGAAATAGAGGTTAGAATAAAGCCGCATAAAGATGACAAATACACAGAGAATCTTGATACTGTATACTATTATGCTCTCTTTAAATTGTTTAAATGCTGAGGAAGGAGAAACAGCTACTAAAAGATTTTTACTTATAAATGCTGCTAAATTAATCCAAGATAGGTATTTTAAAAATACCTTGACTTCAAAATTGAAGTCAAAAGGTATGTTACTTTGGAGAAGAGATTTTGCTTTTGTTTCCACAGGAAATGCGAGACTGTGGATTCATTCTAAGTTAAAAAAAAAATCAGTTTTGGTCAAGGAAGACCACCTGAAAAATCTCCGGTAGAAACAGATGGCCCAGATGTCTGGGTTCTACATCCAAAACAGATTCAAAACTACTGCCTGAGATGATCAAGACTCACGGATACTCCAGTCAGGACTTGATCATAACTCTAAATTTTCTTTAGGTCCCCATAAGATTATCAACGCCCCCCAACCAGCCGGAAGTAGCCTAAAATACTACACCCACATTCCCAAAACATGGACTATGGATCTTTTCCTTTGTTAAAAAAAAAAAAAAAAAAAGGAGGGGGAAGTGGTGCGGGAGAATTGTCTGTATTCTGTCAATCATGATTTAAATAAACGCTGATTGGCCATTAGCCAGGATGTATGGGTGGGACAACCAGACAGAAGTAGAGGCGGAGCAAGGAGAATAGGGGAATTCTGGGAAGCAGGAAGCTCTCTCGGCATTTCTGCCTGGACTACCGAAGAAGCAGGATGTGACCTTCCCTGCTGAAAGAGGTACTGAGCCATGTGGCTAACATAGATAAGGATAATGGGTTAATATAACTTATAAGAACTAATACTTAGCCTGAGTTAATGGGCCAATCAGTTTATAACCTAACATAGACTGTGTGATTTTTCTCTGGGACTAAACAGCTGGGGGACCGGGTGGGACAAAAACCCCAACAAGCAGCCCGGCCTCATGTTACATTGGACAGTAAGAAGAATATCACACTGCTCACCATCTCAGGTTGAAGGGAAAGATATTTGTCAACTACTTTACACACATCAAAATGGTCCACAAAAGCCTCAAAAAAAACCCTATGATGTGGGTGGGCAATTAACTACCTTTTGCTAAATGAAATTCTACACAGTGAAAAGATGATGTCATAAGAACCTTTGACTGACCCCACTGGTAGAGAAAACATACTGATCTCTTGTCTTTTCCACTGAGTGTCCGCAAAAACCTTGAACTCTCAGTCACAACCCTCCAGAGAGTAAGAAGCTGAGTAAGGTTTCCTGTATAATTCAGGTGTCTTCTGAATTGCTACCTCGCTTCTTACACCATCGCCACTAACCTAAGACCTCATTGGTCCATTTTAAACAAGACAGATTTTATGGTAAACCAGTAGCTCCCATCCACGGGCAACATCAACAGCCTACCTGTCTGGGCTAAGCCAGAGACCAGCAGCAGACACACACAGAGAGAAAGGGAGGCTGGGAAATCTGCAGAGCCATAGGACAAGCCTATCCCAGAGGAATCCAGCAGCCAGACTCTACCTCTCTAAGACAGTGGCAGGGGAGATCCAGATACCAAACTCATCTCGATGGAGGCACGGGTTTACATATTCCTAGGTGAAGTCACAGTCCCTGCCAATGATTTATCCAGAAGGATAATTAATGAAATGGTTTGGCTGACTGCCTAGTTCTGTGTTTTCCAGAAGAGAAAAGCTTGTGACCTTTGCCTTGGGAAGATCATGCCCTCTATTGTTGTGCCAGATTTCAAACACAGATATGTAATGATCTGCTTGGATATTGAGAATTCAGAACAATTAAGAAACTGTTCATAAAGAGTCTCTGCATCTGTCATGTGCTCGCCTGTTTGAGCATCATACCATGGCCTAAGAAGGGTGGATGGTGAGAAGTGAAAGTTAGTTGGCAGGAGAAGGACTGGATGCTAAAGAACATCACAGAAAAGCAGGACCCTCACTAAAGAACACTTTGTGTAGGGAAGGGCTGGTGCAGAGCCAAACTAACTCTGTGTTGCCATTGTGGGTATGACAACTCCATAGAGTCACCATTGCTGCAAGATTTAATTATACCTGTGTGATGAGTTCTCCAGAGAAACTTGTAGGCATTGGGTTGTAACCATCACATTGTTATCCACTGCATATAAGATTGCAACCTCATACAGATATTATGGGAATCAGTATTGTGGATCCTCAGAAAGATGGAAATAAACCTACCTCACGATTGAGTGGTATAGACCACTCTTGAGCATATACCCAAAGGGCACCTCATCCTACCCCAGGGACACTTCCTCAATCAACCAGGTTCATTGTTGTTCTATTTGCCAGAGTTTAGGGAAAAAAACTAGATGTTTCTAAACCACAGACCGGTTAAGGAAATCTGATACAGTTACATAAATGATCATTACTCGGTTCCTTGGGAAGATCATGGGTCTGGAGATATGGCTCAGTGGTTAAGAGCACTGGCTGCTCTTCCAGAGGTCCTGAGTTCAATTCCCAGCAACCACATGGTGGCTCACAACCATCTGTAATGATATCTGGCGCCCTCTTCTGGCATGTGGGCATACATGGAGGCAGAATGTTATATATATAATAAATAAATGAATCTTTAAATATATATATATATATATAGAATCATGACATTTGTAGGCAACTGTATAAAACTAGGAAAAATGCTGTGTGAGGTAATCCAGATCCGAACATAAATATGATATGCATCTATTTATAATTGGATATTAGCCATTATAAAAATAATAACCAAGCTGCAATCTATAGACCCAGAGAGGGTAGGCGTAGAGGATGGGACTAGGCAGGACAAGTGGATCTTCCTGGGAAGGGGAAGTAATAGACATTTATGAGTAGGGTGGGGCAGGGAGGGAACAAGAGCAGGAGTTTCAGGTGGGAAGGAGAGGGCAGAGGGATGAGGGTGGCTATGAGAGGAGAGACAGCTAGAAGTGAAAAACATTTGAGTGGCGGTATAGAAACCTGGTGCAGGGCACTGGAAACTGCCTGTAATAAATATATGAAGGCAATCTTGAAGAAGTCTCCAAATAGTGAGGGACAGTAAACTGCTACTGGCCATGTCTTGTCACCAAACTAAACTAAACTTCCTTCTTGGGAATGCTTTTCATCCAATTCAGTTGTTGGTCATTCCAAGGGGTCCCGTGGAAATTCCCAAACAATTCAGGCTGTCGCCAAGACAATGGGTTACTCTTCACAAACAGACAAGACTACATTGCTGAAGAAAACATCCACACAACTTGTTAACTCATTGAACATAAACAGTTAGACTCATGCGTACATCAAACCATCATTCTTATTTTCTAATGTCTATGACATGGAATCGTACTCTGCAGGCTACCAAAAGACAACACCAACCCAAGCACAAAACCTTTCACGTTTAATCTGTCTTACCTACAAAATACGATAGGTCAATGGAGGCACAAACCTTGTGTGAGTAACCAACCTCTGTCTATTTGAATTAGGCCCACTCCATGAGTTGGAACCCATACCAAGAATCAGAGGGTATAAGTCCAGACAGCAGGGTAAAACCAAATATTCCTGTTCTTCAGGGGGAAAAGTAACAATTAAATGACTCATAATGATATTCTTCTGTACTCATGGATTAGTAGCTTAGTCAGCCATCATCAGAGAAGATCCCTCGTGTAACAGCTGGGAGCAAAAACAGAGACCCACAGCAAGACATTACATAGAGAGACCTTGGAACACACAGCTCTCAGTGAGATGTCTCCATCACATGTCTCCAGTCAGAGCTCAGGGAACCTCATGGAAGAGAGGTAGAAGGAGTTGGGGAGAAAGAAGGAATGGAGGACCCCCAGAGAACAGGGTGTGCTAAATCACTCAGCAAAGCTCGTATGAACTGACGAGGCTGAAGCAGTCTGCACAGGGCCTGCATGGATCTGCAACCAAGCCCTCTGAACAGACACCATAGCTTCCTGTCTAGTCAGTTGTTATTTATTTATTTATTCGTTTATTCATTTATTTTGGTTTTTTGAGACCTGGTTTTTCTGTGTAAAGTCCTAGATGTCCTGGAACTAGTTCTGGTAGGCCTGACTGGCCTCGAACCCACAGAGATCCACTTGCCTCTGCCTGACAAGTGCTGGGATTAAAGGCCTGCACCACCACCCCCTGACTCCCACGCAGAAATCTGTGGGACTCCTAAACGTGCTAACAAGTGAGTCTCTGATTCTTGTCCCTTCCCTTGGCACTCTTACTCTTGTGTTGGCTTCTATTGTCCAATTTTGTGTGGTGGTTTCTTTTCTCTGATTACATTTTATTTTGTTTGAGAAAATGCACCCTCTGTGTCATTATCAGTGATTCTTGAAATGCGGCGAAGCTGCGTGTGCACCCCAAAGAATGCAGCCCACAAACAATGATGACATCTTCAACGCTTGACGCGTTTTTTAAACATCTCCAAAAAGCAGTAAAATGTACATTGAAGGTTTTTGGGGGGTCTCTTTAAGCCATTTTTTTTTGAAAGTTGTCATACAGTGGCATTCTGGCATTTCTCAGATGTTTTGTCTTTTCTGTTTATTCCATTCTCCCGCTTCCCTGCCTTGCCCTCTCCGTATGTCCTCTTCCTACCCCTGGACATTCCCCCTTTCTGTCTTCCTGTGGTATGTCTATCATTACTTACTGGTTTTGTTTCTCCTAAGGAAAATTTTCTTTGTCCCTTTCCTTTCTAATTTCATGACCTTGCCATACACACAGAGGAAGGCATACATACATAGTTAAACTTAGATTGTAGCTTTGAATGTATATGCAATATCCTCACAGGTATACACAGCCATATCAAAAGGGCACCAATATAGATTTGTTTCCTAATTGGTGAATTGGCACAAAACAATTCTCTAACCCAGGAAGAAATTCCATATGCAGTGAGGTAAACGATAAATCACAGCTCAGTAAAAAATTTATCTTTTCTTGGCCAAACCAAAGGCTCTCTTCATGTGCTAAAGGAGAGATAGCATACCTTGGAAAGTGACTTTCCCTGGTGGCAGTTGATCCCACCAATGTAGACTATGTTGGGCATCACAGGTGTAGGGAAATCCAGCACAAAGTCAGTGCGTAACAGCCAAATGGAAACTTGACTGAAGAGGTCTTCCATAGTCACTGGGGTCTGGAGAACTTCAGAGGCAATATCTGTAGCAGTTTTGAAAAAATGGGGGCAAAATGCACGCTCCCCCATATAGGTGATGTGGTTCCACACTCTCTCCATAAAAGTCATGGTGTCTATGGATATCGAGAGAAGTCTGGGAACATAGGAGAGGGGTCTGGGGCACTGAGTGCCCTCTTCAAGATAGTGGCAAAATATAACTTTTGCAATGACCACAGACGGGACCGACAAGTACTTGGCAACAGTCAAGCCGCACACATCGAAGGGATCCAGAAACACAGCATCGAAAGAACTCTGCTTCAAGTACTCCACTAACATCTTGTCATTAAACAAACTCCTGCAGTTTGAAAATAATAATTCAAAAAAACCTTTGGCTGAGCCTGTCATTAAAGAAAGCACACTTTGTTCTGGAGTTTTCCATTGAGTATCAGAAAAATACTTGAACTCCCGGTTAAAATCCTCTATGGTGTGAGAAGCTGAGTATGTCTTCATTGTAAAATTCAGGGATTTTCCCAGTTGCCAACTCACCTCTGGCACAACTACCACCACCTCATGTCCATTGTGGATGAGCTTTTCCACAACCGACTGCATGGTGAACCAGTGGCTCCCGTCCATGGGCACCACCAGCAGCCTGCCTGCCTGGGCAAAGCCAGAGGCCAGCAGCAGACACACACACAGAGGAAGGGAGGCTGGGAAACCTGCAGGAGCCATGGGAGAAGCTCGGCCTGAGGCAATCCAGCTGCTGAGACTCTCTGATCTTCTAATAGAGGTGATTGGAAAAGAAGAGGTTCAAAATCTATTGCGGTGGACACATGTGTTTGTATGTTTGTAAGTCAAGTTAAAATTCAAAGTTAATGATTTACTCAAAAGATTAAGAATTAATTAACTGCATTGGATCCAAAACCTATTTGTCATTTGTGAGATAAAACAAAAAAAGGTTTATGATCTTTGTTTTGGAAAGATCATCACCTCTATTGCAGAACCAGTTTTGAAAGAGTCATGAAGCAATGTGTTTGGATTTTGAAATTCAGAAAAATTAAGAAGCTGCCTATATAGGTCCTCTGCATCCATCATAGACAGGCTCTTTTATACTTCACAAGAAGGAAAGCATAGAAAGATAGACAGTGAGTGTCACCAAGAAGAGGTAGAGAATATTAGAGGTTACAGAAAAGCAAGTTTTTCCCTAAAGGGTACAGTATGCAGAAAGGACAGACCAGGGTCTAATCAACATTGCTTTGAGTCCATGGATCTGAGAGTGCAGGAGTCTTGACTGAGAGGCACTGAGCCTTGGGACTCTGCCCTGCTGTAGGACTCCAGTAAACCAATAACACAGCCATTGTCCCTGTCGAAACAGAAACATTGGCTGTGTTAGATCAGTTTCTGTTACTTCTAGCACCCTCCTAAGACAGGATGATTTTCTTCCTGAGCCTGGCTTTTAGACAGACATCTGGACGGAAGAAGGAAGATGAAGAGCTGAACCTCTGAAAGCTGTTGCCTCCAGTGATGATGCTCAGACTAAGTCACCTCAGGCACAATGGCCAGGGGGTCTGCTCTCCTAGGAACAAAGGGATCAGACCTTAGGCCTTCCTCCTTTCCCCACAGCTCCAGGAGGGTCTGATGTTGGGATTGGTTTTAGGGCTGAATAACGTGTCAGGACATAATGACAGCGGGTCCAGTGTGCTTGTTAAAGAGACTCTAATCACATATTGTTTCTGAAAACAGTTGTCACACAAACCATTTAAGTTGGGACTAAAAAAGTGATGCTCAGGGTCTTCTTACCACATACAGTGTAGGCGCTGTGTTACTTCCCACCCTGCAGGCACCAGACAGGGTGACCTTTGTGCATTGACTCTCTGAGCGAGGTCATGAAGATTTAACCAGATATTGTAAAAGTTTCATGGTTCTCACTTTTTTATACTGTTGTACATCATCTAGAAGCTAATATCTGTGTGTGGTGTGGAGGTATAATTTCAAGTCTTCTTATTCAGTGTACCACAACTCTGAGTGGATTTGTCTTGAGATCTTCAGGATTATTTTACTGATTTCATATAAAAGATGATTTTTTTAAAAGATTTATTTATTTATTATGTATACAACATTCTGCCTCCATGTATGCTGCAGGCCAGAAGAGGGCACCAGACCTCATTATAGATGACTGTGAGCCACCATGTGGTTGCTGGGAATTGAACTCAGGACCTCTGGTAGAGCAGCCAGTGCTCTTAACCACTGAGCCATCTCTCCAGCCCCTAAAAGATGATTTTTGAGATGCTTGGGGAAAGTTAGTTACACACTCTACCTTACTTTCCTTTCTTCTTGCCATTGTAAAATGCTCTGACGAAACCAGCTTAATGGAGAAAGGGTTTATCTGGGCTCACGGTTGTAGGTTACTGTCCAGCATTGCAGAGGAGTAGAGGTAGCAGAAACTTAAGACAGCTGCCACATCACATCCACAGTCAAGAGGAGACAGAAATAACTGCATCTGGGATTACTATTCAGCTAATTTTCTCCACTCTTATAAAACCCAGGAGCCACACAGAAAATCGTGGCACCCAAAGTGGGCTGGGTCTTCCCACATCAATTGACATCAATCTTCCCACAGATATGCCCACAAACCAACATGATGTATGTATTCCCTCTTGGAGGCTCTCTTTCTGGGGTGTTCTAGATTGTGTCAAGCTGGCAACTAAAGCTAATCATCATGACTCTGTTCTTTTTCAACTGGAAATGCAGACATTGCTTTAAGCCATCACTTTGGCCTCTTTGCCTGCCAAAGTTTCATTCCTGTCTCATATTGTAAAATACAGTCCATACTCCATGTTCCCAAATATTCTTAAAATTTCTGACACTGTAAAAGTCCTAAGTCTCTTAACTGCAAGCCTATAACATTGAAAATAGGAAGTTGGAGATAGCTCATGTAAAGAGTGCATGTTCTTGCAGAGGACACAAGTTCAGTCCTAACACCCAGGTCTGACAACTCACAATCTCTAGTAACTCCAGCTCCAAGGGATCCCATGTTCTTTTCTGGACTCCACAGGTACTGCACTCATATATCCAAACCCACACTCAAACAAACAGGTACACATACTTAAAAATAGAAATAATAGAATAAAAAATAAAAATAGAAAAGCTGTGGGGAGCCAGACTGACCCATACATTTTTAGGGTCCCTGATGAGAGGACAAAGGGAACTTTAGTTCTTATCCAGGAGTGACCGAGACTAGCTGGTCTAGTACTGGAACCAGTGCCTCGGAGGAGTCAATGTTGTGGTTTCTGGGGACCCTACTCTTCCCTTTGGCTATTAGTCCCTAGGCAACCAAGTCTGAGGTGTTGTGTTCTCTTTGCCTACATGGTCTGACAGATCTCGGCTGACCTTGCCCATTTTTCATCCTACAAATAGTATATATGATGCTATACTTCTTAATAAACTTGCTTGGTGTAAGTCATCAGTTTATGCAAGACCTCCTTGTCCTAGCTACTGCATTGTCTTTATTTCTCATCATTTTGCCTTTGGAGACCCTTTTACTTTAGGTTTTGGATGAAAAGTGTGTTATGTACTTCCAGCATACCATGTTTAGAACAAACTTTTTTATTCTAAAGAGCAAGAATCATGTCATTAAACAATTGAATCAATTAGAAAAAAATCCTACAGGGAAACACTAATCTTATGACTCTAATGTCCAGCATCTGTCAATAATAATGGACTCCAAAGGGCCTAGGTACTATTTCTCCAGATCTGCCACCTTCAGGACACACAATTGCTCTCTTAGTCTTGATGACTCTACTCCACTTCTGCAGGTCTTTGTAGGTATCTCACAGTCCTGGCATCTCCAATATCCTGGAGTCTCCACTGTAATTGAGGCTTCACCTTCATAGCTACATACACTGGCCTCTGTGCAGGGTTTCCCACCATGCCACACATTGCCTGGCCTCAGTTGTTCCCTATGACCCTGCAATCTCACATCTTTTACATTCAAAACCAGTACCCCGTAGATGACATAACACCATCAAGGTCTGCTGCTAGTCTGAGGTCCCCCTTGGACCACAGCTGTACCAGGTGTGCTGGCCCGAGGAAAGGCTTTCCTCTTGCCCCACTGCAGCGCAGGAGGCTTCTCTGCCATGGGGCTGATCTGTCAGTTACAGCTGCTGCTTCAGCACCAGCCGGAACATAAGTCCATTATGTCTACATTCATCTTCTCTCGGGCTCTCAGAATACAGGCAAAATGAAGGTGGGGAATGAATCAGAAAAGGTCTTAATGACACATGTGAAAATGTCACAACAAAACCAGTTCTTTCAATGATGATATAAATAGTTAATTAAAAAAAAGAACAGCCCCAGAAAAATACATTTTTAGCACATATTTTTTAAAAGCTGTCTTAACATACCTACTACCCAGAGGGGTTATACCAACTAGCTATAAAAAGATAAGTACCTTTATTAAAAATAATTGACAATTGTGCATATGGAAGTCACAAAAGAGGAAATTCCAATGGGTCTTTCCGCCCGTGGAAATAAGCAACAGGAACTGAAGCAGCTGCACATAATATTTTTTACCCAGAAAATCCATAAAACAAAATACTTGACAATGGCTGGCATCACTGGGCTGGAGGAAAGTTGTAGCTCTCAGAGGTTGCCAATCACAGTTGTTCAAGATTTACAAAAGATTTTTTCTAACTGATTAAAGTCCTGCACGAACCTTCTGACCCAAGAACTCTGCTTTATACCTGTTACTCAGATAATGCAAAGAACATGAACATACATTAATGTAAAGGAAATATCAAAGAATGGTTAGTACAGTGATTTTTATAAAAAAAACGTATAAATGGGCTAACAAACGCAAAGATTTTAATGTGATTAGTAAAACATTGTATTTATTGGTTTATGATAGTTGTCAAATGCCAAGGCATAATGAATAAGATAGTGTGTGTCGTTATTATTATTTTACATAATGGAATGAATGTATCTATTCAGTATATGTATAATTTCTGAAATTCGGAAAATTTACAAATACAACTAAGAATGCTTTCCTATGGAGGGTAGACCGGTTTCATGACTTGATGTGTATTTCAGTGATTCTAAACACAATATTAAAATGTAGCTTGAAAGTGTCCTGTGCCATTTTAAAATTAAATTAATACATATAAAATAGTGGGTTGCATTGTGCTATTTTCATGCATATATGTTTTTAAACGTTGCCCTTATATAGCCCATTCATCAACTATCCTACTATATCCTTCACATCCATTTGCTCATCCCCTTACTTCCCACTAACTAGCCCCTCTTTCTGCTTCTTGTTACATACATCTTACTTCTGTCTTTTTTCTCCACCCCTTCCCTTCAGGCCACTCCCTCCCCTTTCAAGGTACCTTTTTTTATTTTCATGACATACACAAACGTACATACACATGGGGCAAAGAAGAGGGTATATATTTATATATATTCACATAAATTAAAATCCCGACCATAGCTGGGAAGTTGTATGCAATTATGCCATGGGTGTATATACCCATATTAACAGGGCACCTGTATAGAATTTTTTATTAACCAGAAAGAGATTCCAGATGCACCTAATGTAAATATCAAGTCATAACTCAGTAAAGAACTTTTTTGTTGTCCAGAGCCTGACCTCTCTTCCTGTGCTGAAGGAGAGACAACATACCTTAGAAAGTGACTTCCCCTGGTGGCAGTTGATCCCACCAATGAAGACAATATTGGGCATCAGAGGTCTGGGGAAATCCAACACAAAGTCGGTGCGTAACAGCCAAATGGACACTTGACTGAAGAGGTCATACATAGTCACTGGGGTCTGGAGAACTTCAGAGGCAATTTCTATGGCAGTTTTGTAAACATAGGGGCAAATTGAATGCTCCGCCGTATAGATAAAATGGTTCCACACTCTCTCCTTGAAAGTCATGGTGTCTGTGAGTCTGAAGAGACCTCTGGGAACGTAAGAAAGGACTGGGGCACTGGGCACCATCGTCAAGAAAATAACAAAATACTCCTCTAGTGAAGATCACTGACGGGAGCGACAAGTACTTGGCAACAGTTAAGCCACACACGTCGAAAGGATCCAGAAACACAGCATCGAAAGAACTCTGCTTCAAGTACTCCACTAACTTCTTGTTGTTAAACAAACTCCTACACTGTGAAAATATTAATTCGAGATACTTGCTGTCTGTGTTGTGAAATAAAGAGTAGAGGTTTTCTTCCCAAGGTCTCCACCGAGAATCACTAAAACCTTTGAATTCTCGGTTCAAATCCTCCAGAGTGTGAGAAGTTGAGTACATCTTCACTGTAAAATTCAAGGATTTTCCCAGTTGCCAACTCACCTCTGGCACAACTACCACCACCTCATGTCCATTGTGGATGAGCTTCTCCACAACCGACTGCATGGTGAACCAGTGGCTCCCATCCATGGGCACCACCAGCAGCCTGCCTGCCTGGGCAAAGCCGGAGGCCAGCAGCAGACACACACACAGAGGAAGGGAGGCTGGAAAATCCGCAGGAGCCATTGGAGATGTGCAGAACAAGGAGATCCAGCTACTGAGACTCTGGGCTCTTATGACATAGTAGAGGAAAACAGACAGCAAGGCACTCCCAGCAGCTATAGGTGTTTGTATATGCATAAGGGAAGTAAAATTCAATGATAATGATTCACTCAAAAGAATAATAATTAATGAACTCCACTGGCTGAAATATCTACTTGTGTGTTTTCCAAGTAAAGAAAGTATGATCTTTGCTTTGGAAATAGTATGTCTTCTCTTGCAATACCAGTTTTGAAAGACTAATGAAACAATGTGTTTGGGTTTTTAGAATTTAGAATCCACTGCCTATAAGGAGTCTCTATGCATCATGCGTTTGTTTGAACATCCTAAGAAGGTAGGCTAAGACTAGACAATGAAAAATGAGCTGGTCAAGAGGAAGAGCAACAGAATGCTAGAGAAGATCACAGGAAAGCCAGTCCTTCACTAAAGGACACTTTGTATTAGGAAGGGCTGGGACAGAGCCAAAACAACTCTACAACTCTTGTAGGTGCGGCAGCTTCATAGATCTGATATTGCGAAAGACTTGACTGACAACCACTGAGCCTTCCAATGATGACAGCCAGGTTAATTTGCTCCTGGTACAATGACCAGGGGCTTTTCTTTGCTGAAGATTTTGAGGTCACTCTTAGGACTTTGAGATGTCATCATAGGTTCAGAACAGAAATGTTGCCAGATTCCCAAACAGGTAATGAGAACAACATTGCTCAGATACTGGACTTAGTCCTGGTGTTGAGTCATTAGACAGGATATTTGGCAATGTGCTAGCATGTTTCGCTAAAAACTCTAATCTCCCTTATCTCTGACTGAACAGTAGTCACGCAAAGTCTTTTGCTTGAGTCCAAAACTCAACGGCTCTGGGTATGCTCCCAGCACACACTGCAGGTTCAGCTACCAGGGCAGCTGAAGCAGCACCTGTGGTGAGACTCTCAGAGCAATGAGCAATAGGTGTTACTGGTCAACCAAGTCCATCACCAGGGATCTGATACTTGCTATCTTCGGTGTTTTCTAGTTTATAGAATCTCTATTATCTGTGATAAAATAATAATAAATTTGGGTTGCTCTTGTTTTTCCTTAACCCAGACAGCTCTGTGAAGCACTGGTGTCAACCTCTGGATAACATGATCCCCTTTCCTATCACAGGATGTGCTAACAGAGGAGATGATCCGCCTGGCTAGAGACATTTCAAGGATTCTATTCCAAATCCTCTTCTAAGTTTCCTGGTTTGACATCCTCCTCCTCTCTGGCCATTGTATTATTGACTTACTCCATATCCTGACTTGGAGCTAACTGGCTTCCTGGAGAGGGTGCCTGCACACAGTCTATCAAAGGGGCTGGAGAGATGGCTCAGAGGTTAAGAGCATTGCCTGCTCTTCCAGAGGTCCTGAGTTCAATTCCCAGCAACCACATGGTGGCTCTGCACACTGCACGAGCAGTAGACTTACCCACAGCACCTGAGAAACCCGTGTTGTAGCTGCAAAAGGTCTCTGAGCCTGTATGCTGCTTGGGCCGGTTGTGGCACATGCCGTATGGAATAGCACCTTTGGGGGAAAAGATATTCTTGGTTGTTTTTTCAGAAACTGTGGCCTGAACAACTGCTAAGATGACCATACCAGTGCTGCATTGTTGGTTCGGGTACCAGCCATCATACCACTGCCAGCTACTACACGGGTTCCTCAGGTGCTGTGGAAAAGCCTACATGCCACAGACTCTCGAGCATGCAGGGCCTGGAACCGCCACCGCCTTCTCCTTGCCCCGCTGCTGCCTTCTCCGGCAGCCCAGCAGGGTCTGTGCTCCAGCTTGTCTCGGCTCCAGCACTTGTTGTCGCATTTGCTGATGCTCCTGGTGCGCTTTGGCATCCCCCAGGCTGGGCACCGACTGGGCTAGGGTAATGTGCCTTTCACCACAGCCACCTAGCAAAGCTCTGCTCCAGCTGCCTTCTAGCCCCAGCTGCATTCGTTCTGGGTCAAAACTGGTGCATGGAGTGGAGCAGAACTCAGGAAAGCAGGCTTGCTGCTCCAGAACCACTGAAGGGACCCCACTTAAACAGTCCTTTAGGGAATTGGGGTGTTGTCAACCTGTCTGGCTACTTCCTGCTGAGCGGGGGGGGGGGCTGCATTCTTGGGGTTATTTTACTGCAACATTTCAGGAGGTCTCAGTAAATCAAACCACATAAATCTAGAATAAATCCTCAGGTTCTCATCCTCTGTGGAGACAAAAGCAGAACCTCTTTTCCAAAGGATCAAATCCTTAGGCCCATACTTTAAAGTCAAAATACCTTTCTGAGCAGTTCCCAGAATCAAAGGTCTTTTTCCAGTCCAGAACACAAAAGACAACACAATCAACACAATACAATAACATACATCTATACACATTTTATTTTTGAGGCCTTCAATTCACCCTCCCACCTCCTGTTTCAGAGGGTGTCCCATCTTAATTCCCCAATACAACCCTGTCCGCTTACCCCTCTTTCTCGGTTGGACTTCCACTTGCCTTTCCTGCAAGGCCTGGAACTGAAACCGAGCGAAGGACCTTACCTTCCGAGGGCGACTTCTCAGCGTTCCCTAGTTCCCGATCTCGGTGGAACCTCCACTTGCAGTGCACGATGCCTGTCTGTGCTCTATGAGCTACCATACAGTTCGCAAGCTTTGGGCAAGGTGCTGGAGGTTGAATCACACAAACACACAGAGACAGAGAGACAGACAGACAGACAGAGACACGGACCTCTAGTCACTGGTAAGAAGCCCTTTATTCAATAGCACCATGGAGGCTTATATACCCAACAGTCAGGTGGGCCAACAGGTGAAAACCTTATGCCTCAAGGCAAGGCAACATGGCAACACGTGCTCATGAAGCAGAGCTGGTAAACAATTTTGACACAGCTTTCAGTAACTCAAATCAGAAGGAAAGTAAGGATCTTAGCAGGGAAGAGCAGCTGGAGGCTAGAACTCCAAATGATCCCAACATCTCCCCTCTAATTTTTTAATAAGACAGAAGACCCTCCTGTCTTAGGTCATCCCAGAAGAGTACACCCTTACCAGCCTTTGGGAGACCCCTTCCCTGTCTTAGGCAGGCCCTCTTCTGTAGAAGTTGCCCATCTACAGAGGACTCTTCATTGTTTGTGCAGTATTTGCAACCAAACCTGGGGTATGTCCGAGTTACTGGCCAACAGGCTCAGAAGGACTTGCTAAGTGACCATATGCTGCATTCTCATGGATTGTCTGATCTTACACAGAATTCAGAGACGAATGCCCATGGCAACAGGCGTTAAGATTGTCAGCAAGAGGGTCCCGAATCACCACTGGACCCAGCCTCCCATTTGGGCTAGTGGTATTCTACCAACCCTTTGGCTAAAACAGGGGCACACAGGTATCAACAATCTGGTGTGCTAATTGTAACGTTCCAAGGGCTATTTCACCACATAAGAGGCATTAGCAATATTAACAGATGTCACACAAATGGAATGATTGTGAACAAGAATTCTGGGAATATAACTGATGGGGCTGGGACACTGGGCACCCTCTTCAAGATAGTGACAAAATATCCTCCTGCTGAAGACCACAGACAGGAATGGAAAGTACTTGGCAACAGTCAAGCCTCATACATCGAAAAGATCCAGAAACATGGCATCCAAAGAACTCTGCTTCAAGTACTCCACTAACTTCTTGTCGTTAAACAAATCCCTACAATGTGGAAAAACACAATTCAAATAAAACACTGGATAAATGTTGTAATAGAGAAAATATGCTACTGCCCTGTGTTATCCAGTGAGTATCTATGAAAAACCTGAACTCATGGTCCAGATCCTCCAGAGTGTGAGTAATTGAATATGTCTTCACTGTAAAATTCAGGAACTGTCCCAGTTGCCAAATGGCTTCTGACACAACTGCCACCACCTCATGCCCTCTGTGGATGACATTTACCACAACCGACTGGGGGTGAACCAGTGGCTCCCATCCATGGGCACCACCAGTAGCCTCCCAGCCTAGGCAAAGCCAGAGGCCAGCAGCAGACACACACACAGAGGAAGGGAGGCTGGGAAATCTGCAGGAGCCATGGGATATTTGCAGTACAGGGGAATCTAGCTGCTGAGACCCTGGGCTCTTCTTACACAAGTGGAGAATACAAGCACGAATGACCCCCATGGAACTGATTTCATATTTACATGTTAATAAAATATCATACACATTGCAAATAAGTGAACTCAGAAGATCAAGGATTAGTAAACAGTAACTGCTGAGATACTTGCGTGTTTCTGATAAGAATAGCATATGCTCCTAGCTATGGAAACAATCATGTTGTGCAAGATAAGTGTTGAGTCAGAATTTTAATCAATGATCTTGGACTTTGTGAGCTCAGGAAGATTAAAATGAGAGAAAATTTGAAGAGACGTTGCCTTTTTGGAAGTTTTCCAGAAGCAATTATTGGGCTGTGTGCTCAGAGTGATGAAAACTCTCTGCTCAGAAACAAGTTGGCAAACATCTTCCAAGGGTGTGCTGGGAGATCGTTCTTCCTGACCTGGCTGGCAGTGGAATTGTTTGTCATAAGCAACTGTGCATTGGATAGGGGCTGCAGCTTGTTCTGGTCCATTTGCTGCAGAATTATTCTTCCCTTTCTAGACACAAGCCTCTCTGTGTGGCTATATTAAAACTGAAAACTCACCTCCATGGACTGTTACAGGGATTAGATGGTCTACGATTATCATCTATTTCACATGACTTTCTGTGGGTGCGTCTGGTACATTGGACTTGATAAACTATTTTTGTTCCCCACTAATCCTGGTCAGACAGTCAAGCCCTTATTAAATATTTAATTAATCATAGAAAATATCAGTGGTCAGCAAGACTACTGAAGAATCACAATGCCTCCATCAAGAAGAACTCATTCAGAACCTTTGCCAACAGCAACCTGCTGGAATTCTAACAATGCAGGAATGGATAAATTGGATCAGTGTAGACAGACTTGGAAAGAAATAGGTAAAGGGTTTCCCAAGAAGAGAAGTTAAAATAAAATACAAAAAGTCCACCAAAATTAAAACAAAGGGCACTGGTGACCAGTTCTTATGTAAAACCCCAAGGGCTCAGACAATAAGAGCAACAATGAATAAATGGGACCTCCTGAAACTGAGAAGCTTCTGTAAAGCAAAAGACACAGTCATTAAGACAAAAAGGCAACTACTGAATGGGAGAAGATCTTCACTGATCCCACATCAGACAAAGGTCTGATCTCCAAAATATACAAAGAACTCAAGAAACTAGACATTAAAATTCTAAATACCCCAATTAAAAAATGGGGTAAGGATCTGAATAGAGAATTCTCAACAGAGGATGTTCGAATGGCCAAAAGATACTTAAGGTCATGTTCAACTTCC
>PVIU01027880.1:0-13700 GCA_004026605.1 Ondatra zibethicus | reverse complement strand
CTTAAAGTATAGTTTCTTGATTCTTTATAAATTTTGGAGATCAGACCTTTGTCTGATGTGGGGTTGGTGAAGATCTTCTCCCATTCAGTAGGATGGCTTTATGTCTAAATGACTGTGTCCTTTGCTTTACAGAAGCTTCTCAGTTTCAGGAGGTCCCATTTATTCATTGTTGCTCTTATTGTCTGTGACACTGGGGTTTTACATGGGAAGTGGTCTCTTGTGCCCATGTACTGCAGGCTACTTCCCACTTTCTCTTCTATCAGGTTCAGTGTGGTCGGATTTATATTGAGGTCTTTAAAACATTTGGACTTGAGTTTTTTGCATGGTGATAGATAAGGGTCTAATTTCATTCTCCTACAGGTTGACATCCATTTATGCCAGCACCATTTGTTAAAAGTGCTTTCTTTCTTCCATTGTATAATTTTAGCTTCTTTGTCAAATATAAGGTGTTGGTAGGTTTGTGGATTAATATTCAGGTTTTCGATTCAATTCCATTGGTCAATGTGCCTGTTTTTATGTCAATACCAAGCTGCTTTCATTACTGTAGCTCTGTAATAGAGTTTGAAATCAGGGATGGTAATGCCTCCGAAAGTTCCTTTATTGTATAGGATTGTTTGGGCTATCTTGGGCTTTTTTTTTCCATGTACAGTAAGTTATTGTCCTCTCAAGGTCTATGAAGAATTTTGGTGGGATTTTGATGGGGATTGCATTAAATTTATAGGTTGCCTTTGATAGAATTGGCATTTTTACTATATTGATCCTACCAATCCAGGATCATGGGAGATCCTTCCATTTTCTGGTATCCTCTTCGATTTCTTTCTTCAAGGTCTTAAAGTTCTTGTCAAATAGATCTTTCAATTCCTTGGTTAGTGTAACCCCAAGATACTTTATGCTATTTTTGGCTATCATGAAAGGTGATGTTTCTCTGATTTCCCTCTCTGCTTCTTGATCTTTGTTTACATAAGGGCTACTGATTTTTTGAGTTGATCTTGTATACTGCCACTTCACTGAAGGTATTTATCAGCTGTAGGAGTTCTTTGGTAGAGTTTTTGTGGTTACTTATATACACTATCATATCATCTGAAAATAACAAATGTTTGACTTCTTCCTTTCCAATCGAATCCCCTTGATCTCCTTATGTTGTCTTATAGTTACTGCTAGAACTTCAAGCACTAAATTGAAGAGATATGGAGAGAGGGGCTAGCCTTGTTTGGTTCCTGATTTTAGTGGAGTCATTTGAGTTTCTCTCTGTTTAATTTGATGTTAGCTGTCAGCTTGCTGTATATTGATTTTATTATATTTAGATATGGTCCTTGTATCCCTAATCTCTCCAAGACCTTTATCATAAACGGGTGTTGAATTTTGTCAAATGCTTTTTCAGCATCTACTGAAATGATCATACGGTTTTTTCTCAGTTTATTTATATGATGGATTATATTAATAGATTTTTGATGTTGAACCAACCCTGCATCTCTGGGATGAAGCCTACTTGATTATAATGGAAAATTTTCTTGATGTGTTCTTGGATTTGGTGTGCCAGGATTTTATTGAGAATTTTTGCATCGAAGTTCATGAGGGAGATTGGTCTGTAATTCTCTTACTTGCTTCCGTCTTTGTGTGGTTTTGGTATCAGGGTAACTGTAGCTTCATAAAAAGAGTTTAATAATGAGTCTTCTGTTTCTATTATGTGAAATTCATTAAGGAGTATAGGTATTAGCTCTTCTTGGAAGTTCTGGTATAATTCTGCATTAAAACCATCTGGTTGAGCTTTTTTTTTTTTTGGTTGGGAGGTTTTTGATGACAGCTTCTATTTCCTCGCGACTTATAGGTCTATTTAAGTTGTTCACCTGGTCTTGATTTTATTTCTGTATATGGTATTTATCTAAAACACTGTCCATTTCTTTTAGATTTTCCAATTTTGAGGCATACAGGCTTTTGTAGTAAGACCTAATGATTCTCTGAATTTCATCAGTGTCTGTTGTTATGTCCCCCTTTTCATTTCTGATGTTGTTAATTTGAGTGTTCTCTCCATCTTTGATTAGATTGGACAGGGGTTTGTTGATCTTGTTGATTTTCTCAAGGAACCAGCTCTTTGTTTCAATGATTCTTTGGATTGTTTTCTGTGTCTCTATTTTGTTGACTTCAGCCCTCAGTTTGATTATTTGCAGTCTTCTACTTCTCCTGGGTGAGTCTGCTTCTTTTTTTCTAGAGCTTCAGGTGTGCTGTTAAGTCACTAATGTGTGCTTTCTCCATTTTCTTTATGTGGGCACTAAGTGCTATAAACTTTCCTCTTAGCATTGCTTTCATAGTGTCAAATAGGTTGGGGTATGTTGTGTCTTTATTTTCGTTGAATTCAAGAAAGACTTTAATTTATTTATTTATTTCTTCCTTGACCCAGGAGTGGATCAGTAGTTGACTGTTCAGTTTCTATGAGTTTATAGGCTTTCTGGGATTGGAATTGTTGTTAAATTCTAACTTTACTCCATGATGATCAGATAAGACACAGGTGGTTACTCCAATTTTTCTGTATCTGTGGATGTTTGTTTTGTTACCGAGTATGTGATCAATTTTCGAGAAGGTTCCATGAGATGCTGAGAAGAAGGTATATTCTTTCCTGCTTGGGTGGAATGTTCTATAGATGTCTATTAAGTCCATTTGATTCATTACGTCTCTTCGTTCTCTTATTTCTCTGTTAAATTTCTGTCTGGTTGACCTGTCCATTGGTGAGAGAGGAGTGTTGAAATCTCCTACTATTAGTATGTGGGGTTTGATGTGTGCTTTGAGTTCTAGTAGTGCTTCCTTTACATATGTGGGTGCTTTTATATTAGGAGCATATATATTCTGGTTTGAGACTTCATCCTGATGGGTTATTCCTGTTAAGAGTATAAAATATCCTTCTCCATCTCTTCTGATTGATTTTAGTTTGAAGTTGATTTTGTTCGTATTAGTATAGCCACACCTGCTTGTTTCTTAGGGCTGTTTGATTGAAAAACCTTTTCCCAACCCTTTACTCTGAGATAATTCTGTCTTTGTGGTTGTGTTGTGTTTCTTGTAAACAACAGAATGTTGGATCCTGTTTTCGTATCCATTCTTTTAACCTGTTCCTTTTTATAGGTGAATTGAGTCCATTGATATTAATTGATATAATGACCAGAGGTTATTAACTTCAGTTATTTTGGGGGAGGGTTGTGTGTGTTTCCCTTCTTTGAGTTTTGCCAGTGGAGGGCTGTTAGATGTCTGTGTTATTATGGGTGTTGTTTGCTTCCTTTAGTTGTGGTTTTCCTTCTAGTACTTTCTGTAAGGCTGGGTTTGTGGCTATGTATTGCTTAAATTTGTTTTTATCCTGAAATATCTTGTTTTCTCTATCGATGATGAATGAAAGCTTTTCTGGGTATAGTAGTCTGGGCTTGCATCCATGGTCTCTTAGTGTCTGCAGCACATCTATCCAAGACCTTCTGGCTTTCATGGTTTCCATGGAGAAGTCAGGTATAATTCTGATAGGTTTACCTTTATACATTACTTGGCCTTTTTCCTTTGCAGTTCTTAGTATTCTTTCTTTATTATGCATGTTTTGTGTTTTGATTATTATATGGTGAGGGGATTTTTTTTTGATCCAGTCTATTCCGTGTTCTATATGCTTCTATATACCTTCATAGGCATATCCATCTTTAGGTTGGGAAAGTTTTCTTCTATAATTTTGTTGAATATGTTTTCTGGGCCTTTGAGCTGTAATTCTTCTCCTTCTTCTACCCTTATTATTCTTAGGTTTGCTCTTTTTATGGTGTCCCCGATTTCCTGGGTGTTTTGTGTTAAGAATTTGTTGAATTTGTTGTTTTCTTTGATCAATGAGTTCATTTTCTCTATCATATCTTCAGCGTCTGAGATTCTTTCTTCTATTCTTGTATTCTGTTGGTTATACTTGTCTCTGCAGTTCCTGCTTGTTTACCCAGATTTTCCATCTCCAGCCTTCCTTCTGTTTGTGTTTTCTTCATTGCCTCCTTTTCAGTTTTCAATTCTTGAACTGTTTCCATTACCTGTTTGATTGCTTTTTCTTGGTTTTCTATGGTATCTTTTAGGGATTTATTCATTTATACTATCTTTTTGTTAGTTTTCTCATCCATTTCTTTTAAGGAGTTTTTCACATCCTCTTTAATGGTCTCTATCACTTCATAATTTTACATTTAAAGTCGATTTCTTCTACCTCTTCTGGATTAGGTTGTTCAAGTCTTCTTGTTGCATTTTTGCTGGATCCTGGTGTTATCATGTTGCTTTTCAGGTTGTTGGATGAATTCTTGCATTGGCACCTGCACATCTCATCCTTTGAATGTGCTCTTGGTGGCTTCGTCCGAGTTATATTGTTGTTGTGGCTAACTGTGCTCTTTGGGATTTTTCTTATTCTGCCTCTCATAAGTCCCCTCAGCACTGGAGTTGGCTCTCAGATCCCCTCCTCCCTGAAGTTGGCTTTGGTGGTGGATCTAAGTACCCTTTCTGTATGGATCTGCTGGTACTGGATCAGGGCTACTTGCTGGTCAGTGACCTCACAGATAAAAGGGTGGGCTTGGTATATGCCTGCTCTGGGGAGCAAATAATCCCCTGCAGCCTTGCACTCACCACTTTGTCCCCAGAGCCTCATCCCTGAAGCAGGCTGATTTGTGAGATCCTGGGACCCCACTGATGGAAAGGGGTGCTTGGTGGACAGCTGGTGTGGGATAAGTAGGAAAGCCAGTAGCCAGGGAGAAGCCCTGCTGAATGGCTGAAAAGTTTAGGGGATTGAAGGGCACCTGTACTCCCTTCCCGGGGCATCTTTGAGGCTGGGTGTGGACACACTTACCCCTCAGGATGGATCTGCTGGTACTGGATCCGGGCCACTTGCTGGCCAAGGACCTTGCATATAAAAGGGTGGGCTTGGTATATGCCATCTCTGTGGAACAAAGAAAAACCCCTGCAGCTTTGTGCTCACCACTTTGTCCCCAGAGCCTCAGCTCCAAAGCAGGCTGAGTTAGGAGATCCCCTCTGGACGGATCTGCTGGTACTGGATCAGGGACACTTTCTGTCCAAGGACCTCGCAGACAAAAGGGCGGGCTTGGTATATGCCAGCTCCATGGAACAAAGAAAGCCCTGCATCCTTGCACTCACCACTTTTTCCCCAGAGCCTCAGCCCTGAAGTAGGCTGAGTTGGGAGTTCCTAGGACCCTGTAGATGTAAAGGGGTACTTGGGGGTAAGCTGCAGTGGGATAAGTATGAAAGCCGGTAGCCAGGGAGAAGCCCCTCTGAATGCCCAGAAAGTTTAGGGGATTGGACAGTGCCTGTACTCCCTTCCCAGGACATCCGGGTGGCTGGGCAGATGGATCTGCTGGTACTGAATCAGGGCCACTTGCTGTTCAAGGACCCCATGTTTCTTCTCTTATTAACTGGGTATATAAGAATTGATTTGGAATTAATTTTCTATGGAGCTAGGTGGAAGTTACACTGATGGCTATCTTCTGGGTATATGAGAACTGAATCCCTGCAACACCAACTCCACTGATTTTGAAGACAAGACTGAGCCCTATAGAAACCATGCTCTGTTCTCTGTGTTCTGAGTGGTGGTGAGATATGAACAGCTCACCTTTCTATTCAGAGTGACTGTATCAGTATACTTCTGTCATTTTGCAGTGTTATGGGGTTCTGAACTTTGGTTATCACACTAGCTTAGTTCATTTATCCCAAGATAAATAATATTTCAGTAATTTTTAGGGCCCAAAAGTTGCTACAGGTTTCCTTGTTGCTGTCATTATTTCTTTCTCCAAGGATGAATAAAACTCTTCCAGAAGTAGTTGTGTTCCCTACGGAGGCAGTGGCAACGGAGCAATTATATCCTGGCTTTAATTTAGAATCAAGACGGCAGTGTTATCCTTTGGGATCTTTTCTGTTTTTCTTTTTGTCAATTAGTGTTCATACTGAAGTCTCAAGAGCTGCAAGCAAATATTTATTGATATGTCTACTTTTGTTTTGTTCTGAGATGGTGATGCTACTGTCCACCACTATCAAACTTTCTGTCCATTAAGAACCCTACTTATTATACTGTCTCCCATGACTTCTAGAGAGAATTGGAGGAACTTTCTCAAGTCTGGAAGATGAAGGTATCTGTGTCTATCATCTAAGGGTGAATCTAAGATGGGGGAGAATTTGCCCTCAGTAGTACAAGTGTATGCACACAATGCATAATGAATGTGTGCAGTGTATATTTTTGTCTCTAGGCTTTTCTCCACACCACAGTGCTATTACAGTTAATTATCAAAATTGAGTATCTATCTAAAGTTTGAAAGGAGAGGATAATACAGCAGCTCCATAGAGCAATTTATCTCACATTTATAGAGTACCTAATCCAGGAAAAGAAGAAAATGCAGTTTTTTGTCTGTAACCTCCATCAAGTCTTGCTAGGTTTCTTCCAAATTTTATTGCCAAAACTCTCTAATTGTATCCATCTCCACTGACATACTCAGATGTATGCAGTGAGTATATTTAATCTAAACTGTAACAATAGCCCCTGTTCAACCCCCTTTGATACCTTATTTTGCTGTAATCCCACTTTACTCACTACACAGTATAATGTTTAAAGCTTTCAGCCATGTCTTTACTCAAATCGTTCCTTGTGGGTACTAATGTTCTGAGTTGGAAAATTGATACTTTATTCTGTAGTATAAATGACTTTATATACCCCTGTTCTTCAGTAATATTCCAACTTCATACATTTTCATCAGACTGACCATAGTCTTGACCTTTCTCTATTCCCCCAATGCCTAAGACCTTCCCTCTTAAACACTCAACTCTCATGAATCCACAGAACACCTAAGAATAGCCTTCCTCACCAGCTATAAACCTTTATGTTTGACTGTCTGTCAAAATCATGGATATATGCATACTCTTAATTCTACTTCTGGGAATTTACCATACATACATGTGTATGTAAAAATGTATTGAAAAAATGCTTATTGTAATACTGGAAATGGCAAAAATAATGAAACTCAATGTCCAAAAATTGCTAATTATTATTACATTATGGAAAAGTGATTATTACCAACAGTGATGGGTATTATAACATAATGAATAGTTTCTGGTAAGAAAATCATGTTATAATATTTATAGAGTAGATGTACAGTGTAGAGATTTTAACAGCAATCTCAACAAAGATGGGGAAAATGGAGTAGTAACAAAAATTTTAGCTGTCCCTCTTCCCATGAGTGATTAACTTGTTTCTCAGCTTTCAAACATGGAGATATTCAGATTGATTTTATTTATGGAACAGAGATCTGTGTTTTAATAGACAGATCACCATGTTTTATTTACTATTGTTTTCTGATTGTTCTCATGAATAATTCCATTTTCAACATATAAAGAGGGGGAACAATGATAAATGGAATTTTAGAAATAAAATAAAATAAAAGATCATTTAAGAGTCATTAGGAAAGGAAATCTGGATTAAGATCAATGACAATGGAGAATGTTATTTGACTGCATTAAACAGAGACCAACTGCTTCCTTGGTAGAGTCCAGATGTGGCTAGAGATGTTAAATATTTCATGTCATCCTACAAACCTGAAAAATCAAAATTAGGTTTTGGTTGAGAGAACACAAAATAAAATTGTCCTGGGTGGTGGTGGCACATGCCTTTAATCCCAGCACTCAGGAGGCAGAGGCAGGCAGATCTCTGTGAGTTCAAGGCCAGACTGGTCTACAAGACCTAATTACAGGACAGGCCCCAAAGCTACAGAGAAACCCTGTCTTGAAAAACCAAAAAAAAAAGGAGAGAGAGAATTTGAAAGA
Source organism: Ondatra zibethicus (assembly GCA_004026605.1). Classification (NCBI taxonomy): domain Eukaryota; kingdom Metazoa; phylum Chordata; class Mammalia; order Rodentia; family Cricetidae; genus Ondatra; species Ondatra zibethicus. The sequence goes on along the minus strand of PVIU01027880.1, from coordinate 5,894 downwards.
GTCACAGACATTTTATACATATTCCTTGAAAACTGCTTTAGAAAGAGAGACAGACAATCAGAGATGTTAAGATGAGAAAGATGTGAAGAGGTGAGTAGAAGACATGTCATCTGATATTTCATGTTATTGGCATAGTTCTGTTCTCGTAACCCTCTAAGTCATATATTACAGCTTCATAGCTGCCCCCTGGGTTCTACCCATTTCAGTACAGCTCCAGATATAAAACATTAGCCAATATGTTTCCAACTCTGAAGAGGATCAAGAGGCTAGTAAAAATCAAACATCATTGACTAGCTTTAACATTAATTGATGGCTGGTTTAACCTTATACTTCATTCCCAATCTCAGAATTCCTTTAGGGATTTCTACATGTCTCAAAGCTGATCTTTTCTTATATGATAATTGTTTGGGAATTTGTAAGTTCCTCAAAAATATGTTAAGCTGGTTTCTAAGTCACCAACCTGCTATTAGTGTTCAGAAGTTTGAGAAGTTCAAAAAAGTGAATACGCTAATTAATAATATTTCATTCATTGTGCCCTGGTCATCACATTTCCTTTTCTTACACTTTCGTGTCTTTCTGATCTTTAGCAGATGAGGACTACAAGAAATCAGAGCAGTGCATCTGAGTTCATCCTCCTGGGACTCCCCATCCAGCCAAAGGACCAAGACATGTACTCTGCCCTGTTCCTGGCCATGTACCTGACCACAGTGCTGGGGAACCTGCTCATCATCTTACTCATCAGACTGGACTCTCATCTCCACACCCCCATGTACTTCTTCCTCAGCCACTTGGTCTTCACAGACATCTCTTTCTCATCAGTCACAGCTCCAAAGATGCTCATGAATATGCTGACACACAGTCAGTCCATTTCATATGCTGCGTGCATTTCACAGGTGTACTTTTTCCTATTTTTTGCAGATCTTGACAGCTTCCTTCTGACGTCCATGGCCTATGACAGATATGTAGCCATCTGCCACCCCCTCCATTATACCAGAATCATGAGTCAGAGTGTCTGTATCTTGCTAGTCATTGCATCCTAGCTCTTATCTTTTGCTGGTGCCCTTGTTCACACCATCCTTCTAGCTCATCTCTCTTTCTTTAGAGGTAACATTCTCCACCACTTCTTCTGTGATCTCTCTGCTTTGATTAAGCTGTCCAGTTCAGACACCTCTATCAATGAGCTGGTCATCCTCATTGTAGGGTCACTGGTCATTACTGTGCCATTTATATGCATCCTGGTCTCTTATGGCCACATTGGAGCCACCATCCTGAGAACTCCCTCAATCAAGGGAATCTGCAAAGCCTTGTCCACGTGTGGCTCTCACCTCTCTGTGGTTTCTCTCTATTATGGAGCCATTATTGGGCTATATTTTGTCCCCTCATCTAACAACACTATTGACAAGGATGTCATTGTAGCTGTGATGTACCCTATGGTCACACCCATGCTGAATCCCTTTATCTACAGTCTGAGGAATCGAGATATGAAAGGAGTGTTGAGGAATGTGCTTGCAAGGGCAACATTTTCCATGTGATCAACTTCCTCTGCTACACTAAGGGGAACTGAGATCTCCCGAGTCTTTATAAGGATTCTTTACTTTGGGAAATGTTATTTATTAGTTATTTTGCACACTGTCTTTTCAGACACACTTTACAGTGTATGTCATTTTAAATCTCCATTTTCCTTCCTCTCTCACTCTCTTTCTCTTTTTCTGTCTGTCTTTTTGATCCTGACAGTTTTAAACAAGTTTTCTTCACAAACATATCCACACATCTTTTCTTCTACAATGGTTATTTTATTTCCTCACTGTTTTAAGTATTTTTGATATGTTAAAGCCTCTAATTGGGAAAGATTTTTTTCTCCTTTCCTAAAGATGCTAATATTTCTTCAGGCTGACTAATTCAAGATTCTATTTGTGTTTAAGTTTATAATATAGCTAGTTTATATTTTTGAATAACTTTAGTTCAGAATATAACTATGCTTTTGTTCTAATTAATTTCTCTAATTATTTTTAATTTTAATTGACATCAAATTTTTAATTTTAATTTTAATTGACATAGTTACTGGATACCATGTATTGTTTTTACACATGTATATAGTTCAGATGTTCAAATAATGATGATCATGTTTAGTTCTTTATTTTTTACATGTTTATGATGGAAATACTCAGAATTTTTTCGTATCCATTTGAAACTCAGTATTTTTATTACCAGATTTATTACCCTACCTTGTAACCAGAAACAAGTTTTTCATTTCATTGTCATCTACACATCAGCCAACTTCCCTCTGACTCTGTCTATTTGTAGCTTCTGTTATATTTACATTCCATTTTAACTGTCTTAGTGTGAAGGTAACTAAATATTTAACTTTTCCCCTACAAGTATATGAGTCTGTTCACATATTGAAACAAAATTACTTTTCTGTTAAAGGCTGTGACAGACAAATACTGATTCAACCGATGAATAAAACCCCTATGGGAGATCTCTGGTCCTAGGAAGGTGAAGCCCTGTGAAACACTGGCGAGAGGCTTTCCAAAGCATTCCAGGAAGGTTGTGGTTGTGTGTGTGCTGTGCATCCTGGTGTTCAGCCTCTGCAGATGTGAGCTGAGGAGTCGCGGCCGGCATCTGAATTGATCCACACATGTAGGATGTACAGCAACTCAACTTTCATGTGCTTTTAAAATGAAAAATGATACTTATTTGCACATCACTCAAATGTATTGCTTTCTATGCCCATTTAAAAGAATATATTTTAAAATGTAGTCCTTGTGAAGCTGTAGCTATTCAAGACAAAGACATTAACTTCACTTCTATAAGCAGAATGCTGTAATGCTTATTTTTATTAAAAATATTGAGTTACATCAATGTACAAAGTAACGAGTTTCATTGTGTACACAAGCACATAGCACTTTGATCAAGTGAACCTTGTTTCCCTCTTTCATTTTTCTACGTCTGCCTCTTTTTCATCCTGCTCTCTTCCATATAAGACTGTCTTTGATTTTCAGGATGCTTTTTCTTTCAGTTTTTCCTTGTGGGGGAAAGCATGGTACTAGTCTTTCTGTTTATATTTTTTCATAGCACAAGAAACTCAAATCCTGCAAACGGCAAGCGATAACCTTTGTTCATCACCTGTTAGTTGCCTTGCACTTATTATCACAATTCCTCCAAGGATGAACTGTCTTGTGTCTTCTTCAGCAAAAAGTTCTATCCCTGGAGAAGTTCAAGGTGATGATGAAACCATATTCAGCTTGTCCCTAATCAGGAGCCAGGCATATAAGATCACCTCAGGTCCTCATCATAGAATATAAAATTAAAACCCATGCTGATTTCTTGGGACATGAACATTCATGTGTCTATCACAACAGACTGCATACTGAAACCCTTTTGTTGCTCACAGTGGAACATTGAGCCCCTTGCAGACTCTGCCAGCTTTACTATATTCTGCATATTCCATAAATAAATGGAAGAAGCTTCCACACCTTGGAGATAAGGTATCTGTGATTATCATCAAATGCCTAATGTCAGAGTGGAAATAAAATTTACAAGAAGTAGGATGGCTGCAACCTTGGATGTCCTTATCTGTGTATGTGCAGTGTGTGTTACTTCTCCCTAAGGTCTAACCCTCTTCATGACACACTAGGACAGAAAGATTCTTGTAGAATGTCTTATTTTGATCATCTATCTAAAATTTGAAAGAGATGGTTGACAATAAATTTACATAGAAAAAGATTGTCTCTGATTCTTTAATTTTGAGATGAAAAGGCAAGGTATACATCCATTTGCTTTTCTATGACACCCATCATCTTCTTGGGTATTTTCTCAAATTTTGTACTAGATCAATATAATTTGATTCTTCTGTGCTGCAACAATTTACATAGGGGAATTATTTTGTACCTAAGATAGTGCAATGGCTATTCAGATTCCTGTTGATTCTGTTTTGATCACTACAAGCAGATAGCTTGTAGTTACCCTAAAAGTCTTTAATTAGACTTTTACTTGGTCCTGTTTCTGAGAACAAATTGAAGATTTCTGATGTGACAAGAAAGGTCTTATATACACAGGCTCCCTAAGAGTTCCCTAATCCATATCTTTTCCATCTGACCAAAGTCTTGAAATTTTGTTCTTCAAATGTCCTTGCTTTGTATGCTCCAACATGCTTTTTATGAAAATAATTTTCTTGATAAAGATTCTTATGTTAAGTTTGCTTTAAGGAACACATAGGAATAGAATTTCTTGTCACGTTATCTTTCTATAATTGGACAATATGTTAAAATCATGAATATAAATGCTATCTAATTCCATTTTTAGAAATTCATTCTACACCTATGTACATATATCAGTGCACAAAGAACTTAAAATTTGCAAATGTTACTTATTAAAATGTAACAAATGATTAAAAGCAACCCACATCTCCAGCAGACAGTTAATTAGTATTTTCATGGGATACAAGAGTTTTTATCATTAAAAATAAGTAACATAAAAGGGTAGTCCATCTCCATAATAGCATCACTTAAAGGACTTTTAATGTAGTAGGATAAATAATATATGAATTTTAAATATACCTCAATCAAGTTGAAATGATTTATACTTTATATTTACATTTTACTGTAATCTTTAGTTAACTCTTCAAATAAATGGTAGACAAAATGATTATGCAATTCCCAAAAATCAACACATTAAGAGTGAACAATTCTTTCAGAGAATATGGAATCTGCATTTTAATATGTTTCACATGTTTTCTTTCTTGAATATGAAATGATTATGACAATAGGTAGGCCTAAAGTCAACAAATTTGAAGGAGAATGAGGGAAAATTAGTGTATTACAAATTATAAGAAATGTTAGAATACAACAGAAGTTATTTAAGAATCATTAGTGAGACCCAAGCTTGAGAATCACTGTTAAGGAGAGCTTATTAGTTGTTTATGTCAGACAGATATTCAAAAAGAACCTCCTCTATGCTAGAGTCTGGATCTGACAGGGAAAGTCAAGGATTTTTGGATATTCTACAGGCTTGAATGGGAATGGTCCAGCTTGAGCTAAGATACTGTATACAGGGGACTCTGTAGGTGTTTATTAGAAGAGATGGACAATCCCTTTCCCCTGTTTCTAGTGATGAAAGTGTTGGATAGGAAAGAACTGATGGAGAATCCCAGGCATGTCACTAGTTAATGAAACCCCAAAGATTGACCTGATATATGTATCATTCACATAAAATGTGGAGACTCTCATATTTTGGAGCTTCATACACCTAATATTCACTTTTGTGCTAAGTGGAATTAAAGCATATCTGAAAGGTATTCCCAGTATGTCAGGGACAGGGGTGGGGTTTAATCCAATCCAATTAGCCATTGGAAGTCATCTACTGGATTTCTCTGTTCCTTACTGACTCTGCCTTGCTCTCCCATTTGAAATCTCAGATGTTTTTCAGGAACTAACATTTCCTCTGGTTGATCACGAAGAAATCTGATACTGTGGTACTTTCCTTTTTTTTCTTCTAAACCACTTTGAGTTGGCTATTAGGCAGGCAAATAGCACATTTAGTCACAGAAAAATCTCAAGATATTCATTAGAGTGTACTTACAATCTGATTAATTAAAAACATGCTATTATTCTGTAACAGATACAATGATCTCTGCTTCCTCTATATCATCTTTTTTCATCTCTAGGAAAAAAGAAGAGTATGATGAAGAATAACCAGAATAGCACAGTATCTGAGTTCATCCTCCTGGGGCTCCCCATCAAGCCAGAGGACCAAGACATGTACTCTGCCCTGTTCCTGGCCATGTACCTGACCACGGTGCTGGGGAACCTGCTCATCATCCTGCTCATCAGGCTGGACTCTCACCTCCACACCCCCATGTACTTCTTCCTCAGCCACTTGGCCTTCACAGACAT
>PVIU01027879.1:0-19790 GCA_004026605.1 Ondatra zibethicus | reverse complement strand
ACACCTTCCTAGGCCTGGATGGAGGCGAGAGGGCCTTGGGCTTCCCACAGGGCAGGGTAACCTGCCCTCTCTTAGGACTGGAGGGGAAAAGGGGAGGGGGAGTGGGGAAGCGGGAGGGAAATGGGAGGAGCGGAGGAGGTGGAAATTTTGAATGGTACTATTTATAATGCAATAATAAAAAATTAAATGTGGGAAAAAATAAATAGTAAAAAAATGGCTCGAGAACGTGAATGAATAAATGAATGAATGAATGAGTAAGTAAGTAAATAAATAAATAAGTAAAATGTCAGCTAAAAAAAAAAATAGATTGACCTCCAGGTTAGCCAGAGCTACACAGAGAAACCAACCCTGTCTCAGAAAAGTTTTAAAAAAATCTAGTTCCTTAGAGGCATTCAGTGTACATTTACTCTGTAGCATCTCCCCACCCCAGGGGCAACTACAAACTCAATCCTTTGTTAGCTAGTCCTTAGAAATTGTTCATTTTTCCCTTTTGTATAATTTCTTCTTTAAAAGGTCTTGCCTATACATGCAGTATGGATAAATAAATAAAAAGGCCTTGCCTAATTTTGCCTAGTTTTGAAATGTACTTGCTTTCACTCTGTCATTTCTCTCCCTTATTTAATGCTGGAATGTAACTATTAGTTCAATTTATTTCTTTTTAAAATAGATTTTTTAATTGATGCACAGCAATTGTACATATGCATAAGATACAGTGTGATATTTTAATATGTGGATGATAACGGTAGTAAGTAACATGTCCACTGCCTAGTTATCATCATTTATTTGCATTGGAAACATTCAAAATCCTATTAGCTATTTTGAAATATACAATTGATTCTTCTCAATCAGAGCTACCCTACTTATATTATCATTTTCTGCGGCTGTGAAAAACTTTTCTGACAAAAGTGGAGACTGAAATGTGAAGCATCCAGTCACATCTACAGTCAAGAGCAGGGCTCCAAACCAAGGAATGCTGCCACCCATTTTTAAGCAGGGTGTTCCCATACCAATCAAAATAGTCAAGACAGTGCCCCACAGAAATGTCCTCAGCCAACCTGATATAGACAACCCCTCATTTAGTCTCTCTTCCCAGGTGACTCAACCATTCGAACATTTTAACTGTCAATAATAATAACAATTAACATGCTAATGTTATTGACGGTTCAAGAGACCCATCACACTGCTGTATCACATTAAAAGTTCTGTTTATCATGATGTACCCCTGGAACCATTAACCAACCTCTTCCCATCCCCCCTGACAAACATTCCAAATGTTAAGTTCCTTGAGATTGGCTTTAGCTTCCACAAATAAATGAGCACATGCAATAATGCTTCTGTGCTTGAGTTCCTTCACTTCTTATATACTTTGCCATTTCCTTGAATTGAACTATACGATAGGAAATAAAAAGAATAAAGAAATCTTAAAAACAATTAAAAAAAGAAAACACCATATAAATAGTGGTGATTCTGTAAAGTAAAATGTAGAACATAAACCAGACCTGGTGGCATATGCATCTAATCCCAGCCCCTGTTATATGGAGGAAGAAGGATTAGGAGTTCAAGGTTATCCTCAGCTATATAAGGAATTCCAGGCCAGTATAGGCTATATGATACTGTGTCTGTCTCAAAAATTAAACAAAAATAAAAAATAAAAAAACAACATGATATTGAATTTCACATCACTTTTAAAATATAATCATTGGAGTGACAGACACAGACACAGAAGCACCATGCACAGGGCTTGCACAGGTCTGCCCCAGGCCTTCTATACTTCTATACTTATATTATGACTTCTAGTTAAGTATTTTTATGGGATCCCTGAGTAGGTAAATGAGTGGGTCTCTAATTCTTGTACCTTCTCTTGGGCTCTTTTCCTTTTGTTTGTCTTCTCCAACTTCAATGTGATAGTCTTTTCTTATCATATTATATGTTGCTATATTTCTAAATGAATGAATGAATGAATACCTAGATACTAGGCTAAAGGTTAACAACTGAATTGTCATTTATACCTGCTGAGAGAGGGAAAATCAGTTTTCTCTAATAGAATGATACTGAGTGTTGTCAACTACACCAAGGCAGGCGTAGTTGACCAATACATAACAGACACATACATTTTGTGTGTGTGCTTTTATTTGATTACAATTTGTTGTTTTTTTGTTTTGGGGGGGTGCATTTTTCTTTCTTGGTTGGGAGGGGTTTTGTTGTAGTACTGGGTTTTTGTTTGTTTGTATTTAAGAAAGAACTTAAAGTTGGGTGGCTAGGGAGGAGGAGAAAATATGGAAGGACTTGGGGAAGGGGAAGAATATGATCAAAATATATTTAAATTTTAAAAACTGTTTTAAATAATAAAATATTTAAAAATAAAATATAATCATTGTGCAGAAAAAATTTATACTAAAAAGAATTCTTGGTTGTTTATGTAATATTCAAATTTGCTTGCTAAAGCTTGTAGCCTATCATACCGATTTCAACAAGTGCACACCCAGAATGAATGAGGATATGGAAATTGTGGTTTAGTTCAAAGTAGTAGTCATCCCATGGTATTATTTGGAAAAAAGTTAATAATTAATCTTTTCTTATTCTCCACTGATGAATCATGCATAATCTTATATCAGCTCATACCATATTTAGCAAAAGACTATCTTGTGCCCCCATTAAAAGGAACATTTCAAAAGCAAAATAAGCCTTTTGGAGCTGAAGATATGGATCAATGAGTAAAGTACTTGTTGAACAAGCATAAAAACCAGAGTTCAAGTTGCTAGAATTTATGTGAAGTTGTTGCAGAGGGCCTCTTGTTTGTCCCGGCCACCCAGCTAGCTTAGCCCCGAAATAAGCCCACAGAAACTGTATTAATGAAATCACTGTTTGGCCCATTAGTTCTAGTTTCTTACTGGCTAATTCTTACATCTTAATTTAACCCATTTCTATTAATCTTTGTATTGCCACGTGGCAGTGGCTTACCAGGTAAAATTCCCAGTGTCGGTCTCTGGCAGATCCATGGCATCTCTCTGACTCTGCTTTCTTCCTCCCAGAATTCAGTTCCATCTTTCCTGCCTACCTAAATTCTGTCCTATCAACAGGCCAAGGCAGTTTCTTTATTCATTAATGAATAAAAGCAACACATAGAAAAAAGGACCTCCCATACCATGAAGAAGGATATAGAGGCACATATCTTCAGTCCTCATGATCCTACAGGGAGATGGGAGGTAAAATCAGGACACTACTCTGAGGCTCATGGGCTATCCAACCTGGTGTACACAATAACAAACAAGAGATTCCTGACTCAAACAAGGTTGATGGTAAAGATCTATATTTGAGATTGTCTTCAGACCTCCAAATACACACCATGACATTCATAAACACACACACACACACACACATACGGAGTGACAGATGGATGGACAGACAACTAAATTTAAAAAGAGAAAAGTTTTTGTACTATATGTTTTTCTACAATGTGCATCCCTAAAATATGACCCATGAAGAATATTATGGAAAGTGTCCAGCATATTCTTTGGAAAATACTACCCAACTACAACTAAAATATATGTCGGTTTATTGTCTATTCCTTGCTGTCTGTTCTTACTGTCTCCATGGGAAAGAGAGATTTTTAAAACTTGTGCAGAGTAGGACTTCCCCCATCTTACTAGTCAGCATTATAATCAATGCTATGAAGGCTGAATTCCAGAGGTGAAGTTAGATGAATGACTACATATTTTCAAAACACAGATGTTGGGGTAGGTGCTGTGCTGATTTTAGTTATATGGTAGTCTAGTAGAACTCAAGGGAGGAACCATCTACCCAGTCATCAATTGGTTTTCCTTCTTTCTTTATTGTTGTTGCATTCTTGTAAATATAGAACTTCTAAAGTTGGCACTTTGGATCAGTTTTATCCACTGCCTGGATCCAGATATTTGCAACAATAGTTCCAAAATGAATTTCAGTTCTGCTAAGCACCACTGCTGTCCTCTTGGTTTCACAGTGCAGGAGATAGGTCAGAAAAGTGTAGCAATAAGAAAGATGCTTATAGTAGTCTTGCTGTTTCTTCACCCAAGCTACCAGACAAATCTCTCATTCCATAGAGTGATTCATTATTAGTAACACTGTGTTTGGGGGGGGTCTTTAAATTTTTCTTGACATTTATTTATTTTTGTACATGTGGAGTGTGGTAGTTTGAATAGGAATGTCCCCATAGGCTCATATATTTGAAAGCTTATCCATCAGGGAGTGGACTTTGGAATTCTGGTTTAGGAAAGCAGTTGAACATGTTAAACAGTATGGCTTAATGGGCCATACTAGTAGGAGCATGGAAGACAGTGGTGCTGAGAGCAATCTAGATTATGACATCCTAACTCAAGAGGTTTCAGAGAAGAATAATATTAGTAAGTAGTCTACAGACCATTCTTGTGATATTTTGGCAAAGAATGTGGTTGCTTTTTGCTCTTGTCTAAAGTCTGCCTGTGGCTAAAATGAAGAGTTTTTGATTTAATGACTTTGGCAGAGAAGATTTCAGGACAGCTTAGTATTGACTCTGTCATGAGGTTACTTGTGGTCACTCTTATGCAGAGCTATAATGAAAAGGAGCACACTAAGTAAGAAAAAACACAAAATGTACATTTTGAGGATAAAAGGAGCACCCTGAAGCATAATGGAGCTAAGTCCAGTACTCAAAGACATAAAAGTTTAAAGAAAAGCCTGTTGCTAAATGGGATAAAATGAATGATAACCTCAGGGCAAGACCCCAACCAGCTAAGCTTATAACTTGTAAAATGGAATTAAAGAAATGCTTAAACAGTGAAAGAAACCATCACCAACCAAAAACTGGCACAGATGTAACTGAATGAAGAAACTGAGTTCCAACTCCATCAAGCAGCTTTGACCATGTGGTTCTGGCTTTAGAATCAAGGGTACAAGAAAGGGGTTCTGGAATCTCTCTCTGGTTAAGGAAAGCCACTGAGACTAGGTATGGTTCAGAGTTGTCCCTGCATGGAGGCCCAGAGAGGCCCTTATGTGAAGCAGTGAAGGTGAAACATGGATTGTTTTAGAGACCTCAAGATGTTGGAGATACCAGACTCATGGAATACCTGCCAAAGATATCTGCAGATCAGGTGTGGATCTAGTCCAAGAGAAGTATGTTGCAGTCGACAAAGCTAAAAGGAGCTGGAGATCTGAAGAGTGATTTGGCCTCAGACATGGAAATGCAGAGTTTGGAGTTTGCCAAGCTCGTTTTCAGTCTTGCTTTTGTCCAGTTATGTTTCCTTTCCTCCCTTTTGAAATGGTAATGTGTATTCCACACTGTATGTTGGAAGTATGTGATCTGCATTTCAATTTTACAGGATGTTACGGTTAAGAGAGTACCTTGAGTCTCAGAAGAGACTTCGAACTTTGAACTTTTTAAAAAATATTTATTTATTATGTATACAATATTCTTCCTCCATGTATGCCTGAAGGTAAGAAGAGGGCACCAGACCTCATTACAGATGGTTGTGAGCCACCATGTCGTTGCTGGGATTTGAACTCAGGACCTTTGGAAGAGCAGGCAATGCTCTTAACCGCTGAGCCATCTCTCCAGCCCTGAACTTTGAACTTTTAAAGAGTGCTGGGACTGTGACAGACTATGAGGACTTTAGAAGTTGTACTAAATGTATTTTTGCATTATGATTTGGCTACAAGACTATGGGATCCAGGTAGTGGAATGTGGTGGTTTGAATAAGAATGACCCCCGTAGGCTCATATAATGAATGTTTGGTCATCAGGGTATGGTAGTACTTGAAAAGGATTAGGAAGTTATGGCCTTGTTGGAGTAGACACGTCCTTGTTAGAGGAAGTGTGTAACTCGATGTAAGCTTTGAGGTTTTAAAAGCCCAATCTTGTGGCTCTCTCTTCCTGCTGCATGTGGATCTATATTTATATAGAACTCTCAGCTACTGCTACATGCTTCCATGCTCCCTGCCATAATAATGTTGAACTAAACCTCTGAAACTGCAAGCAAGACCCAATTAAATGCTTTGTTTTATAAGAGTTACAGTGGTCATGGTGTCTCGTCACAGCAACAGGACACTGACTGAATGCAGGAAGACTATGAGTACAATGTGTAGATGTCACAGGAAAACTTGTAGGAGTCAAGTTATTTCCTTCTACCATAGAGGTCCCATGAACAGAACTCAGGCCATGAGGCCTGAAGGCAAGTACCTTTACCCAGTAAGCCATCTTGCTGGCTCTAAACAAAAACTTATCAAATGTTATAAAATAAGAATGTTAGAAATTAGATAAATCTAAGCTAAAATCCTAACCCCATTATTTATGGAAGCTCATTGTGGAAGTATGAAACAAATTGTTTTAACTAGTTGAAGTATGTATTCATTTCTATTCCCACTTTGCAGATGAAAATATGAAAGCATACAGAGGCTAAGCAATATTCTAGGGTCACTTATCAGCAGAATCATGATTTAGACACAGGCTGGCTAGATCCTGTTCCTATGATCATACATGATTGCAATTCTCAGAAAACTATGTGAGACACAGTTCTGTGTACTTGTCATGAATTATCTTTACAGGAGGGATCCGGGGAGAAGGTTGTATGAATAAAACACTTACAGCACAAGAGTGAAGACCAAATCGCCAGCATCCACATAAATGCTGGGTGGGTGCGGCAAATTGCCTGCCATCCCAGAGATTAGACGGCAGAGGCAGGGATCTCAGGAGTCAGCAAGCGAGCCTAGCCATATGGCAAACTCTGAGTTCAACTGAGGAAACCTGTAACAATTAATAAGTGGAAAACCTATCAAGGAAGAGTCCCTAGTGTCAGTCTCTAAGTCTCCATATGTTCACACACATGCATGTATGAATATGTACAAGTATACACAAGTATATCCACATACCTGTAAACATGCATACAAACATGTGCAAAACACAGAAACATATAAAGAGAATGACTTTAACTAACCTCTAACAGTCCTTGGGAAGCAATGTCATTATTCCATGTGACAGATTACAAAATGATGAGTGGTTCAGAGTTTCTTGCCCAACGCACATAGCAAATCCACAACACAATCAAGACTGAAACTAGTTTTATCCCGTAGTTGGCACTGAGAATAGCTATCTGATACTGTCTTTCCAGACAGCACAGGCATTACTAGCCACATCTAGCAGACAAGAAATTAATGGCCAGTACCTGAAGTCAACAGCCACTCAACAGAAATAAATACATCCATGGTCCCTGCTTCTCTCTCTCTCTCTCTCTCTCTCTCTCTCTCTCTCTCTCTCTCTCTCTCTCTCTCTCTCTCTCTCTCTCTGAGGCATCTGAAATCTTTTGATGGAAGCTGTCGTGTAGTTTGGGACTATAAGTGTGCAAGACCTTCCATGGTTCAGTCTCTCAGTTAAATTGGTGCCTCACTATCAGCTTCCCATCCACTGAGAATTTCATCACAGTGTAGCAGATTATTTGCCACTCTTTTCTGATGTTTTAAATCTAAGAATTTCTAATGACTTGATATAAGAATATTATAAGGAACAAAGAGCCTTAGAATGTTCCTTCTTAACCTTCTCCCTTTGCCCCTCTCCTTTTCTGGCCTTACAGGAAATACGTTGGCAATTATCACAGTAAAAGCAGTCATTCAGTCAGCACTCTGTAACAAATCGCCTGGAAGCTATTTCAGAAGTGACAGATGAGTGCAAGGTCCTGGAAGGCACATGTTCTTCCTTCCTTAATTGCCACTTTATGAAAACCAGGCGGCAAACAATATTGAGAATCTTAGCTCTGTCTGCTACCTCAGATGGCAGACGAAGCTGTACATGTGCATATTAAATAAGCCAGCTGAAACCTTATTTGCTCAGTATTAATGAAGAGATGGTAATATAACCCAATATCTGTAAACAGTCCAAGAAGACATCTGTGGGTTACTAGGAGCAATATTCGTATTTTATAACCCTTATAACAGCTGACATGCTCTAAGTCTGTCTTAAAACTGGAGTCTAGTCTTCTAATGTACACAGAACACCAGAAAGAAACAAAACACTAGTTCTTCTCATTTGAATTTTTAAAAAGACATGAAACAATATAGAATTCCAGATTCTCATCTCCCTGCTCTGTGCTTCAACCAGGCATTATACACAGCAGAGCTGATTGGTTGTAGATTAAAATATGAAGGTGAATTTTGTCATTAGGTTCTTTAACATTCTCTCCTTTACACATCCCTCATCTTCCTTCTGCAATTTCCTCTTCCTCTACTGAAATGGCCAACTCATGAAAGAGTTTTATTGTGAATTCTAACATAGACCAGATTCCTAATCTGTGATTCATTATCTATATTCTACACCCTAGAAGGAACTTGAATTCTATTCAAGAAACCCTTCCCACAGAGTGTTATGGATGAATCAAATCAGATGACCCGGAAATATCACTCCTGGGAATAGATGCAATGGCAGCAAAAGTATCAGTGAGAAAAAAAGGGAAAATTGTCAGACTATGGCAACCAACCATTTCAGTTTTAGCAAAAAAGTGAGGTTTCCCGGAGTTTGAAACTTTCCATGATGAATCCAGAAAAGTTCTGGATAAACTGAAACAACTGGTAACTCATAGAGTATTGGTCATAATATCAAACAACTAAAATAAAGCCTAAATGGCAATCCATAAGATAATGCTTGAGCAAATTATAGTACATTATTCTCTATAGTACAACCCAATTATTTTTTAAAAGTGCATCTTTGTATATTGAGTATAAAAGATAACCACAAAAATGAAAAAATAGAACTATGCATTAAAATGTCTAGCATAAGAGTATTTTGTGAAAACTTGAAAACAAAACAAAACTACAAAATGGCATGGTCATGTTTGCATACTAAATAATACAGAGATGCTCTACTCATTTTGGGAAATCATTAGTGCAATTATCAGTAGTCGTTATTAGCCCAGGCATAGCTACAAAAAACGATATAGAAATCTACAAAAACTTACAGTTCCAGCGTTAAGTAGACTTGAAAATATATGCACATTCAAAAATGATAAAATGAACAGCTATTATTTTCCTTTTAAGACTTTTATTAAGAATTATTTAATAAAATATTTTATCATTTTACACAGCTACCCCAGTTCCCTCTCCCTCCCCTACTCCTGCCCTACCCTTCCTCCCACCCCACCTCCATCCACTCCTCAGAAAAGGTAAGGCTTCCCATGGGGAATCAACAAATTCTAACACTTGACTTCCAGACAAAACCAAGGCCCTCCCCCCTATATCTAGGCTGAGCAAGGCATCCCTCCAAAAAGAATGTGCTCCAAAACACCAGTTCAAGTACCTGGTCCCACTGTCAGTGACCCCACAGACTGCCCAAGCCTCATAACTGAGGCCACATTCAGTGGGCCTAGTTTGGTCCTATGGCTGGTTCTCCCACTATCAATCCAGTGTCGGTGAGCTCTCAGTAGCTCAGGTCAGCTGTTTCTGTGGGTAGCACCATCAAATTTATTTTCAGTTTGATCCAAAGTGCTATGAAAAGAAAATTGCAAATGCAATTGCTGCTGATGGTATGGAAGAGAGTGTAGAGTGTAAAAACATGTAAATAATATTTACGTAGCAGTAGAACTTTTGGATTTTTCTTTTTATTTATGACCTTATTCTCTCTCTCTCTCTCTCTCTCTCTCTCTCTCTCTCTCTCTCTCTCTTTCACACACACACACACACACACACACACACACACACACACAAGCAATTCAGAGTACAGTTTGCATGAATAACTTCAATCTTTCCACCATGTGGTTCCCTGGAATCAAGTTCAGGTCTTCAAGTTTGAAAGCAAGTACTTCCCACAGATTCATCTCATAAGGACCAAGTCGAATTTCCAAATAAATAATATTTTAGAGTTGTTTGAATTTGACAATGTGATAGATATTTAATATGAACAATTCCACTGTGTTCTGTACATGGAAACATAAGCAAAAGTGATCAAGAGTCTGGTTCAGTTACTGACTACAGTTCCTCCAAAACTCGCATCTTATGAGTGAGAAGTAGAGACACAGTCAAGATTTATGGAGCTGCTATTTGGATTTTTTTCTTATTACTTGTCTCTGTTTTCCAGATTATCTACAAATGAAGTAAATTTTGATAATTAGAAGAAAAATAACATGTAGAATTACTATAGAAAACATGAGGGAAATACATTACAATACAGAAATGTAAAGACAAGTATGTGAAAAATTAAAACTGTCTTTCAATCAATTCTATTTTTACCTTCATTCAAATGTCTTTTTAAGAATTGTCATGGCAGCATTATTATAATAGCACAACTTTTCATTAGTAGCACTCATCAAGTATCTACATACTTGTAGAGCAAATTCTAATTGGTCTTTTAAAAGCTGGGAATCAGCTATTGGGGAAAATGCTGAAATATCAGAGAAGGAGCCAGCCACTAGAGTGACTTTTTACCTCTACAGAATCTTCAGACCAAAGTGGGCAAGATCCTGTCTCCAGGAATCCTCAGACTAAATGGCGTATCCTGTCTCTAAAAGTCCTCAGATTGAATACCTTCTCTATGAGACCTCAGACAGGAAATTTCATAGAGGTAAAAACTAGTGGCTGGTTGCTCTGACTCTCTGATCTTTTAGATTTCAACCCCTAATAGCTGACTCCAGGTTTTTATTATCAAGATCAATTAGAAATCGTGTTACAAACACTAATGTATACATGGACAACACTAAAAGGGACAAAATATATATTAATGACATAGAATGATATCCATAATATGTGACTTAGTAAAAATAATTTATTACCAGATTATGCAAGTGTAATTTTGTTCCTTATGCATATACACACACAATAAAACATATGTGTACAGAAAATTCTTGAAATATAGCAACTAAACTCTTAAATTTTAAAAAATATTTACTTATTTTATAACCCAACCACAGCTTTCACTCCCTCCTCTCCTCCCAGTCTTTCCCCCCAACTTCCTTCTATGCCCCACCCGCTCCTCCTCCATTCATAAAAGGGCAAGCCTCCCATGAATATGAACAAAACATGGCATACCTGGAACTAAACTCTTAATAGTTCTTGTTTTCATACAGGGGATGGGGAGAATGGGCCAAATTTTACTTCATATGTTTATACATTTCTTGAGGTTTTCCTTTCCAATTGTAGCATGTATTGTCGTATGAAAAAGGTTTTAATCCAATGTAAGCATTTGACCTGAGAATGGATGCATTATGGTGTATCTATACAATAGAAAGTTCAATAACAATGACTAAACAAATCCACACACATCAACATCAGTTAATCTCGCCAAATAGTAAACAAAGATTGCTTCAGGAAAATCAATACAGTATGGATTTACGTATGTCAAGATCTGAAAGCTACATTAAAAACAAACCACACTATATACAGACACATACATCCGTAAGAACAAAAGGGCAACAAGCTCAATCCTGGAATAATAGCCAGCTCTGGAGAGGAGGAGAGAAGACCCACGCACTTAAAAGGTTTTGGTTGTTTACATTCAATTTCTTAGGTTGAGCAGTTAGCAAGTGGCTGTTCATTTCATAATTATTTCTTAAATATTTGCATATGTTGCAAATGCTCTCATACGAATGTCAGATTTCATAACATACAAATTGTGCTATAATTTTTATAACTTAAAACTTGTAAGAAGAATTGTTATTCGAAAAAAATTGCTGCATACAGACACACATACTCAGATAAACAAATTCACATTAAAGTGTTAAAGAGCCAAAGGAGGCCAGTAAAATCGGACCTGCCATTTACCAGAGGCTCTATAGAGATGCAAAATTGTACCACTGGGGAGTAGAGGAATGGCATTTTAGATTTTAAACAGAAAAAGAGCAGAAAAATATTCGGGGTGGCCAGTTCCTGTTGTTCTTACATCACAGAGCAACACATAAGGAACAAACACGTTTTTCTAAATGTCATAGGGATTCCTGCCAGGAAACCGCTCGAAAGCCTGATGGACTGACTCTATGTCTGTAAAGGGTTTCCAGGAGCACCTGTAAAGTCTAATCACTTGACTAAATTTGTCATTGAACCGAACCCAATGCCTTAAATTGGTGGGCCTATCCATAATGCTATCTATGGCTTTTGCCAAGTATGTTCTTCCATGGAACAGTACATACTGTGACATTGTATGCCTTAGAATTTAACCCAAATGACACCAATCACCCTCAACACTCTCACTTCCTACACAGGAAAAATAGAAAACATTTTGATTTGCTCAGAAATCCTGGTTTTGTTTTAACGACTTTTCAAACCCTTTGTTCCTTAATTGATAGTTTCTTTTCTAGTAATTAAAGTATGGCAATAAATAAAGATAAAGGTTTTTCTGTTATTTGACAGGAAGGGGGTCAGGCACTCACTCTCATAGTCATCCGCCTGGGATGGATGGCAGCTACAGGATGGGAGAACCCATTTGTCTTTATTAGACTTGGCACCAAAGGAGAGCAGAATGGAGGAGAGCTCATTTAGTAAATGGCAGCTCCCATTCTGCAAAGCGACAGAAAATTTACTGCACTGTCAGAGAGAAAAAAAATGATCCACTCAGAGAAAGTTGTTATATTGGGAAGATTTAAACAGAAAAAGCTTTTTAGTGATATTAGGGAAGATTAAAATTTCTAATAATATATAAAAAGAAAAAGTTCTGCTCCAGGCCATTGCTCATGTTCCTTCCTCTAAGGCCTTCCCTCTCTTGACCTATTCTATCTTTTCCATAATTTAAAACCATAGGCAGCCTATTTGCAGTCCTTTGTAACCTCAATCCAAGCTAACTACACATTCTCGCTGCCAGAT
Source organism: Ondatra zibethicus (assembly GCA_004026605.1). Lineage (NCBI taxonomy): Eukaryota > Metazoa > Chordata > Mammalia > Rodentia > Cricetidae > Ondatra > Ondatra zibethicus. The sequence goes on along the minus strand of PVIU01027879.1, from coordinate 7,005 downwards.
TTCTAGTAACCATGATCTAACATTGACAATTCAGCCTTTTACTACATCTTTCCTAAGCATTTTTACTCTTATGTTGTTTCTTGTTCTGATTCAACTTTCTCCTGAACAAAAACTGGATCCTTTTCCTAAGTTTTTCAAAACAGGGTTTCTCTGTTTTACAGTCCTGGCTGTCCTGGAACTCGCTCTGTAGACCAGGCTGGCCTCAGAACTCACAGAGATCTGCCTGCCTCTGCCTCCCAAGTTCTGGGATTAAAGGTGTGCTCCACCACTGCCCAGCCAAAACCGAGTCTTAAACAGTCTTAGAGTACTTTGGTAACTCTTAATAGAATTACTGATACAAAGTAAATGTTCAATGAATACCTATTACTTAATTTTTTTCTAACCAAAATCCTTTTATCCATGGTGACAATTGTCACCTTGCCAAAACCTAAAATTATACTGAAAACAATTTCCTAAGCAATTAAGAAGTATTTATTAATGTAATATGTGTATGAAGCCAAATATAACAAACTATGGAGGGATTTATAATGAAAACTAAATTTTGCTCCTCATGATACAATGTAAATTACTTCCCTATAACAGGTGTTTTCAACTATAATGTGGTTTAACACCAAATAATATGAGCTTTTCTTTTGTAAACTAATTGTGTGGCTCTAGAGCATGAAATTTGCTAATAGCAATGCCATGTCACAATGCTACAAGGTCCAACACACCAGCTGGCACAAACTTTAAAGGTACCTTCCCACTCAACATTTTTCCCCATCAAATCCAATTTGTGATTTCCTGCTAGTCCTGAGAATAGGGCCTACTCTGGCATGTGTTCAACATACCAGCGATCATGTCATTAAAGAAAACTCACTCATCTTCTCCCAGAAGCTATCAAATGCCAATAGTTCCGCAGCTAGTGATGTGATTTCATGTCTTCTTCCTCCTGTTTATCCAGCTAGATTTCATGCAGGTCTTGTACATGGTGTCACAATGACCATGAGTTCATACGTTCAACTGTTTCCTTGATATTATTGACCAACTCTGGCTCTTACAATCTTTCCAGCTTCTCTTATGCAAATATTCCTGAGCCTTGGAGGGAAGGGTATAATATGTATGCCCCATTTTTAGAGTTGAGTACTTCATAGTGTCATTCTCTGCACACTGACTACTTGGAGGTCTCTGTGTTAGTTACCATCTACTACAAAAATTTCTCTAATGAAGGTTGAGAGATTCTCTGATCTATGGGTATAGCAATAATTCATTAGGAGTTATTTTGATATTATGTTCCTTTAGTAGAATAAAATGTGCTCTCCCCTAGGGCCTAGTCACAGGGTCTTGGCTCCTTTAACAGTGCCAGGTATAGGTTCCATCCAATTAACTGAGCTTTAGATAAGAATGAGAAAATAATTAGTGACATCCATGCCACTATTGCAACAGTGGCCATTTCTTCTCAAACCAATTAGTTTTGAACCTTTTAGAGTTCACAGAGAAGTGAAATTGATAACTGCTTTTCTCTTCTGGCAACATGCACAGCACTGTCCAGCACCAACTAGCCAGTATGGATGAGACTTCCAGATGAGTTCTAAGTTGATTTCTCAACATTATATGACCCAACTGTGCATTGTCTTTAACAATAGTTCTAGAGGGTAGCCAATAGTATTGGCAGTAACCAGTAATTTGGGGGTATTTATGTGACTCCATTGACCAACAAAAAGAGGTGACCCATTTCTGGTACTGGAGCTTTTATTTGCTATCATGAGGTGTCTAGTTGGGGTATTGTTCCCCCCAATTGTATTGATACAATATCCCATTGTAGGGTAACTCCTTTAAACCCCCTTTTGTATATGTATACATATATATCTTAGAAAAATTGTATAGTAATGTTTCAATTGGCTTTTTTTCTAAGGTCTTTAGGGTCAGTTATCCTATTCCCTCTTCTACACTTGAACTAAGAATATGTCTGAAACTAAATTGAGGAATTTTGGACTAATTTCATTTGGAGAAAAGATTCCAAGATAGCCTAATATTGACTCTGTCCTGTGGTTGATGGTGATTACTCTTATACAGATCTACAATGAAAGAGAGCAAGTAGAACAAAAAAAAATACAACATATAAAATCTGGGGAGGAAGGGAGCACCAGAAAATTTAATGCTGTAGCCTAGGCTTTTTCTGAAGGGGACAAGAGATGGAATAAAGGAAGTGATACCTTCAAGGCAAGGCCCCATCCAATCCTGCAACTTATGAAAAGAAACCCTAAGGAATCTTCTGATCCTAAAGTAAAGGAAACTGTATTCCACAAAGGAAATCATCAATAAATCAAAGGTTGTGCAAATGTACTTCAAGGATGAGGCCAGGTTCCATCCCAAGCAGACATCAGAACTTGACAGCATTGGCCTCTTGGGTGGCTTTAGAATAATGAAAAAGACTGTAAACCCATATTTCTATATGGTATGGCAACCAGGCTCTAAGTCCATAGTTAGGAGTAAAGGGGTTGTAGAATCTTCCTCCATGGTTAAGGGAAGTCACTAAGATTAGGTATGTGTCAGGGGGTCCTTGCATAGAGGACAGAGGAGGTATTTTGTGAAGTTGTGAAAGTGAAGCTTGGATTGCCTTGGATATCCCAATATGTTGGAGATGCCAGGGTCATGAGCTATCTGCCAATAAGAGCTGCAGACATGGAATGGAATCATCCCGAGAGAGAAGTATGTTGCAGTCGGCAAAGCTGGAAGAACGGAGCCATCTAAGTCCTTGACATCAGACATGGAGGTGCAGGATTTGGAGTTTGCCCTGCTGAGTCTTGCTTTGACTCAGTATTTCTCCATTATGGCCCCATTCTTCCCTTTTGAAATGGTAATATATATTCTGGGCCATGGTATGTTGATTTTATAGGCGGTCGCAATTAAGAGGTTGTCTTGGATCTCAGAAGAGACCTTGGATTTTTAAACAGTGTTGAGACCGAAAGAGTATGCAGACTTTTGAAGTTGGCCTATGTGCATTTTGCATTATGGCTACAATCTTATCTCTCTCTTCTCCCCCTCTCTCTCCCTCTTCCCATCTCAATTTTTTTGTCTCAGATGTGAGCTCCCAGCTATTGCTCCAGTGCTGTGCCTGCCTGCTGCCATGCTCACCTCTATAGAAGTCCCCTGGAATCATAAGCCCCAAATTAAATGCTTTTTTTTTAAGTTCCCTTGGCCATCGAGTCTTGTCATAGCAATAGAAAAATAACTAGGAAAACACAATAATTTTAATGTCTGTCTCTGTTTTGTCTATTTATCTCTCTCTTTATGTTGAAAAAATTTCTCAAATATGTTGATCATAGATTTTTTATTCATATCAAAGAATAAGAAAATAAAAGTTTAAAAAAGTAGTCAGAAACCTTATATACACGAAAGAAGTTTGTCATCTTGCTGTAGGGTGTCCTAAAATGCAACAATGTTGGATGAATTTTCTCTAAGATCTCTGCATTTCTGTAAAAAATATCACCCCAATTTTTGAAACTATATATATATATATATACATATATATATATATATATATATATATCTCATTCTGTTCATCAGATTAAGGAGGGTAATGAATCACCTGTGTGAAAAATGACTTCATTTACCTCCCACTTTCTGTGTTAGTTTCTTTTTCAAGTCGTTTATGTGAAGAAGGTTGTTTTAATTGCCTTCGTATTGCTACAATGAAAGATTAGAGGCAAATAACTTATTGAACTCACAATTTCAAAGTAGCACGAGCTCACCAAGGGATATCCCTAAACTTCCTCATGTCATAGCAAGAATGGCCACGTCAACTATGCATGTGTGAGGGAGCATGTGAGCACATCTTTCACAAGAGGCTTGGGGAGGGAGAGGTCAGTGTTCCACCATCCTTTGCAAAGACATGATTGCAACATCTGTGAACCCTCCTACAGGTTCAACCGTATCCCACTTGCACTACCTTGTAGACCAAGCCTTCAGCCACAGACCTTTGTGGGACAGTTTTCTAAACCACAGCATCCAATCTTCCCTTTCAGTGTATTACCCCCTGCAATTACTCTAAACTGTGGCTTTCCCTACACAGCCTCGCCAATTACCACTCCTCTGCTTCCTAACTTTCATACAACTTCATTATCTAATAGTGCCATTCCCATTTTCTCCATCATTGTAAATTTGTATCTTCTGTATTCCTTTGGTATCTCGGAATGTTGAATCAATACATGTCAGTAATCTGTATTTGATCTTTAACTTTATGAAATGCATAAAATCATTTCAAATACAGTTTGATATTTCTTCTGAGAATAGAGCATCATATTCATTGCTGCAATAACATCCAATTTATTTGGTAATAAAAGACCATTTTGTTATCACAATGAACTGAAACACTACAGTACAATTTTATATAGTTCATTCTCAAGAATTTCTAAGCATAGATCAAGGGAGTCTGATATATTGTTCAGTCCAATTAGTTCTATAGGCATTTGCATGTCTTGGTAGTGGTTATTTAGCTGGAGAGCTTGTTTTAAAAATACATATTCAGAGCCAGGAATAGTAACACATATATTAATCACAGCACTCTAGGGGCAGAGGTCTCTGTGAGTTTGAGGCCACTGTGGTCTACATAGCAAGTTCCAGGTCAAAAACAGATAGTTAGTGAGGCCCTGTCTCAAAACAAAATTCATGAACCTTGAACTTACAAATGTCTGGGAATTAGCCTAGCTTCTTTCCTTTTCCCTATGTGCAAAGCACAGTTCTGAGTAAGAACCATAGATCACTGGAAAGCCAGTAACAGCAAAGGTTGGGCCATTCCTATTTTCTCCTCATTTCTCCCTCAATTCTGATTGACTTTAAGGGTAGAAGGCAGGCCTTAATGTGAGTTCATTCAAAAAATAGTAACTGGATGGCCAAACTAACTTTTCAGACAATGCTACTTCAGTAAAAATCCAAAAAGCAATCAATTAAAAACTTCTGGATTTAATCTATACTGGGTAAACTCCGTGGCCTACAGTCATTAATGTCATTGATTAAGATGGAACAGTACTGCAAGCCAGAGATTTCCAAACTCTCTAAGTGTTTAAATCTATAGCAAAAATGTTAGAATTCATGTTATAGTGTTCTTCAAACTTAGCTACCATGAAAAAAAACTCCTGTAAAGAAGAAACATCAAAATTCCTTGAATTTGCACAGTATATTCTAAGTCTCACTGGGAGAATGTTTTAAAGGAAGAACTAGAGGTCTAATGAAGCCAACCTAACATTATTGATTCACTCTCCTACCTTAAAGATCTTTAAGCCCTTTAGAACTTTGACATTTTCTCCCTCAGGGAAAACAGAAGTGAGCCAAACAGAGCTTCCAATTCATAAATTCTTGAGATAGATATTAGACATAGCTTTAATAGTGGGGCTGCAATATGATCCAGTAGTTAGGAGCACAGGTGTGGAGTCAGGCACACCTAAATTGAGTCTTGCCTCCATCACTGAATAATTTAACCTCTCTAGATGTTATCCTTTCTGTACTTTCTAGCATGAACCAAAGGCCAATGAGATGGTTCAGAAAGTAAGGACACTTACTATGAATCCCGAGAACCCACTCAATATAAAGAGAGAAACAATTTCCAGACGTGCATGTGCATGCACGCACACATACATAAACACGCGCACACACACACACACACACACACACACACACACATACTTGCCACACCAACTCCAGTGTCTTCTGTGTGACATGACATACGTCATTATGCCAGACGGGAGCTACATGTCCTATGGGACTAGGCTTCCTGGAGGTCAATGGCAGATGGCCCAGTATTGGCCACCCTTGAGGAATAGACAGGTTTCTCGATTAGCTGGCTATGTGGGATATGGGCTTTGCACAATCTCTTTTATAGTAATGGTAGTCTTTATATATACAAGACAAGGATTATCTCTTCAGGAACAGCTCTGGGATAGGGAAGCACAGTATGGGAATGTATAAGACTACAACAGAACCTTTGTCATACATGGGGGTGTATGATGAGCAAGGGAATAGATGGGTAAATGCTGATGGACAAAGAGTGTTATACTCTGAATTTTATGAATAGGCTTGCTAGATCCCAACCCCCATGGTGTCTGCTGCATAAGAAGGTACAAAAAAGTATATTTCAGCAGATGCAGAGAGCTGTTAGTCATATTTGGTCACTAGATGAGATAAAGGGTTAGAAAGAGGAAGGGCCATGATAGCAATAAAGAGAAAGAAACTTTCTATTCATAAGACAAAACCACTTGTCTGAGGTTTACGTTCCCAAGGACAAGAGTTCCTCTTCTAAGGATGTTTTATGTCTAACACCTGTTCCTGATAATATGCTTTTCTTAAATATCACTGTTGTGACTAAAAAAGGCTTTCATACTGTGCCAACATGACCTTCTGATTTGTTCTTTGTTTGAATACTATATAATGAAAACATGAATTCAGTAAAATTGCAGCAGATTTCAACCACTCTCGTGTGTGTTGTGTTTGTCTGTCATCACCGACCTCGTGCCTTCCTGCGTACCAAGACCCTGCTTCTCCCATGGTCTGAGTGGCTCCCCTGAGCCAGTCCGTGGCACATACTGAAATGTTAAAGTGAACCAAATTCTTTCCCTCTTTGACAGCTCCCTTAACTTTGAACACCATTCGTTACCTTTATGTTGCAAGAGGCACGGGCCTGCTTTAGGTCCCGGCGGCCGCCCGGCTCCCATTGTACAGTGCCTGGCTAGCTTATACCCGAAATAATTACACAGAAACTGTATTCATATAAATACTGCCTGGCCTATTATCTCCAGCCCCTTACTGGCTAACTCTCACGTATTTGTTTAACCCATTTCTAATAATCTGTGTGTCACCACAAGTCGTGGCTTACCGGGAAAGATTCAGCATGTCTGACCTGGGAGCTTTATGGCGGGCAGCTCTCTCTGACTCTGTCCCCTTCCCAGCATTCTGTTCTCTTTTTCCTGTTTATCTAAGTTCTGCCCTATCAAAAGGCCAAGGCAGTTTCTTTATTAACCAATAAAAGCA
>PVIU01027878.1:0-19802 GCA_004026605.1 Ondatra zibethicus | reverse complement strand
CATATCCCCTGCCAAGAGATGGGGAAATGGGATTTCAAAGCTTTGGGGACACCCTGCTGTTATCCAAGGGGAGCCCTAACAGTTTGGATCCTATCTATTGTCTAATATGGGGAACATGCCACCTCCGTGAGGGTGAACCCTCCTTTGGATATTAGTCACCGGTCTTGGTACTCCCTCCCTCCCTCCCCAATCTTTAAAATAGCCTTCCTTTACAGCCTAAGGGTGCCAGGACCTGGGGCAACAAAAAAGATATCTGGGTTAGGCTTTATTCCTGAATTGCTCCATCCTCTTCATGTGGAAGAGGCTACTGAGATTCAAGATGGTGGCTTTTGCTAAGGTTACATTTGGTTTTTCATTGTAATATTAAATTGCTTTTATACCTTCCAAAAAGAGCCTCAGACCACCATGAATCTGGGGGGGGGGGGGCAGGAAAATAGTTGCTTTAAAATGGTGCTGAGGAGAAGCAGTGTGTCGACAATGCCAGAGAATGGTTTGTGTCAAAGGAATGGTGGTGACCTCTTGAGTTTCACTGTGTACAACCTCCTGACCACGCACAGTGGTCTTTCTTCCAATTCAGTCACCTCTGGTATAGAAAAGGTTCAGGGTCTCTAACGTCCCCTTGTCTGCTCTGTGTCGCACAGTCCGGCTCTCACAGGATCCGGATTTACGAGCGCGAGGACCACAGAGGCCAGATGGTGGAGATCACAGACGACTGCCCCCACCTCCAGGACAGCTTCCACTTCAGTGACTTCCACTCCTTCCACGTGCTGGAAGGCTACTGGGTCCTCTACGAGATGCCCAACTACCGGGGGCGGCAGTACCTGCTGAGGCCCGGGGAGTACAGGCGCTACCACGACTGGGGCGCCGTGAACGCCAGGGTGGGCTCTCTGAGGAGAATCGTGGATTTCTACTGAAATATTTTTACTCTACCATTTTCTCCATCTGGGCATTAATAAAATATTTCCTGTGTGTTTCATGCAATAATGGAGTCCTCTGTTCTTTCACCCTCTGTGGGAGGGGACAGCAAAACTATAGCCAGAAATGATGAGATGGTCTCATACACTTTGTTGGGTGGGAAAGGAAGGGCAGATGAAGACACACGCAGCTTAAGACAGCACAGATCTTCCCGAAAAACCGGAAATGGGGGTGTCTCTGTAAGTGTCAGATCCTACCTCCTTCTGTTTACTAGCTGGGGGTTTTAGGGTCAGGGAGAGGGGCTTGAATAGTGTTCCTTTTGGGCCCACTGTTGGCCAGAACTAAGGCAGTCAGCTCAAGAACATCCGGAGAGCCATATCCATCTTTCCCACCTGGCATTACTGGGGGTCCACGGCGCAGGGTAGTCAAGAGTGTAGAGAAAAAAGTGACAATATCTCTGAATATCAAACCATTGTAGTTACAGAAATGGTCGAAGCTCATCCAGAATGGAGGAGGGTTCACAAAATGCCATGGCCCTGGCTAACACCTGGGTCCTGCCCACTCACTAGCTTCAAGTGGTGGGTTACATCACTTGGCACTTCTGTGCCTCAGTTTCCTAGTTTGTGAAGAAAAGGGGCAGTAGTCCTGCCAGATGAAGATCAAATATGCATCTTGTGATCTGTTTGTGGTGATTCTTTTATAGTGGAGCCAGGCTCAAAGTAACTGCTGCCTGTCCATAAGAATTTGTAACATAAAGCTACAATAAAACACTTGTTGTTTTGAGTATTTGAACCAAAGTCAGTGCTTCTCAAAGTATTGACAAAGAATTGAAGGTCGGCTATATGGCAATCTCTCGGAATACCTTACTAAAATTTTTACTCCTGTCCCTGGTAGCTAATTCTTTTGCACACACAATTAAAGAGCTGCAAGTCTAAGTGGTTTTGTAGCTCAGAATCAAATCCAAAAAGAGTCACATCTACATTTTAAATACTGTGCTCTGCACTAGAAAATGATGATAAGTAGAACAGGATCCTTCACACACACACACACACACACACACACACACACACACACACACACACACTTGCAAAGAGAATTCAAAATAAAATAAATCTTTTTAAAAAATTAAAAGGAAGCTGTGCATAGGGACACATGCCTTTAATCCCAGCACTTGGGAGGGAGAGGCAGGGGGAATCTGTGTGAGTTCGAGGCCAGCCTGGTCTACAGAGCAAGTTTCAGGACAGCCAGGACTGTTACACAGAGAAACCCTGTCTTGAAAAATACAACAAAACAAAACAAAATAATTAAAGGGAACTTTAAAACTTAAAGAGAACATGAGGTAACGAAGAAATATGAGGCGGGCACTATTTAACCTATTTAGGCATCCCTATTTTTTTTTTTTCTTAGCAGTCCCTGAAATCAAATGAAAGGCCTCACCTGTGCAAGGCAACTCCTACCACTGAATGTGGCTAAAGCTTGCCTAGAAAAGAGAGTTGGTACCAGGGTGAAGATGGACACTGCACCCACCTCTTCTCCGACTCACAGTCCTAGCCCTCAGGCTCAGGCAGAACACCTAGAGGAGCCCTTCCTGGGGCAAGGCCTGGCTGAGGTCTCAGCAGATAGCTTTGGGAGGAGCCAGGAAAAGACCAGTGACAAATGACCACAGATAGAACCAAACTGAACTCTTGATTGATTACAGTGCAATTACTCAAGAATCAAGAACACATTATTGCCAGGTGGTGATGGCACACACCTTTAATCCCAGCACTCAGAAGACAGAGGTTGGTAGATCTCTGTGAGTTCAAGGCCAGCCTGGTCTACAGAGCAAGTTCTGTAGACCAGGCTCCAACCCCCCCCTCTCTCTCTCCCTTCCTTCCTTCCTCTCTCCCTTCATCCTGTCTTCCTTCTTTAAAATGGAAATCTGGAAGCCTTCTGTGATGTATGGAGATCAAGAGGATGAAAATTCCTTAGATGCCAACTTTTTCAAGCATTTACCTTGAATTCCTCCACTGAGGAAGCCTTTAATCTAGAGAAGTTCGCCAACTAGTGCTCACTAGAAGAAAGGCAGTTGTCGAAAGCCTGTTTCAGACTCAGGAAGGCTGAGCTTTATTTTGCCCCCTTTTAATATACTGTAAAAACAGTGTCTGCATGCAGAGAAAACACAATTTAATCTTATTAAACAAATATAAATTGTATTTTAAGAGAAATGTTGAACATAGTGTTTTGTGAGAAGTCCAGAAACTACAGGCGAAGGTCTCTTTAGTGGAAAAGCCAGAGATATCCATGTGACGTATGAACATCAAGCTCACGAGGAAAGAGATCCCGTGTCCTCCAAATGGTTCCTCTTACTGCCAAGCCCAGCCTCCAACTTTCCTGCACCTGCTCTTAGTTTCCCTATTCTTAGCACCGCAGGCGATATTCTCCATCTTGACCGACCTCCTCTGGTTTTCTGTCCCTCGCTCAGTGTCTACACAGAAACATGGCAATGCTTATCCTGCACATCAGGAGACATCTCAAAGGGACCCCCAGGGCATAGTGTCCTCCTCTACCATACTCCATGCCTTTGAAAACCATGCTCCTCACCTAAGTTCTGAATGTCCAGGCAGCCCTGAGAGCATCTCTCCACAGCTGTTCGTCTTCTGCCAGAATCCCACTCCCAGTGTCATGCGCCTCAAGAAGTATTGATACAGCTCTCAAGTCCCGCCTTTGGGCTTTCGCATGTATTCCAGAGACCCCTAGATGTGGAATTGTGCCACAGAACCCAGATCTCAGAGCCCTTCATGGAACAACCAGATTCTAGCTTTGAAGTCTACCCTCTTCCATTTACCTTCATTGTTTTTTTTTCTTTTTTTTAAAAGATTTATTTATTAATTATATATACGGCATTCTGCTTGCATGTGTCCCTGTAGGCCAGAAGAGGGCACCAGATCTTATTACAGATGGTTGGAAGCCACCATGTGGTTGCTGGGAATTGAACTCAGAACCTCTGGAAAACAGTCAGTGCTCTTAACCTTGGAGCCATCTCTCCAGCCCCCACCTTCATTGTTTTTTAAAATACATTTATGTATTTATGTGTTGGGGGGATAGGCACATGTATGCCTATCCCCATGTATGCAGTTCTTGTGTGGTGGTGGAGGACAGAATGCTCGTAGAAGTTGATCAAGGATCATAACTCAAGTTGCCCACCTTGGCAGCTACTGACTTCATCGATGGAGCCGTCCTACCTTGTGCCCTTTTCATGCCACCTGCCCCTACTCTACTTTGTCATCCTCTCTCCCCATGAACATCAATCCGTTCCTTCCTTAGCTAAGTCTCCCCTTCAGACTTTCCACAGAGACCCCTTTACTCCCCGCCTTCTAGGAGTTTCTCCCTGATTTCTTGGCCTTCCTTCCATTCACTTTCCCGTTGACTTTGTGGTGGCTTCGTTCCTCGCAGTTCCTTGATATCGGCTGTAGGTGTTATTTGTTTTATCCCCTACTCCTTTCCACTCCCATGACAAACCTCCGTTTAATACTCATGGTTCCTAAGTTTTCATTTAAAGAGCAGCAGCCAGGCTCCCTTCCCTGCCTAGTAGCCGAGGTATATAATCACAAAGTCAAGATTTGCCTGGCCCACAAAGGGAGTTCAAAGCCTGAGCAACTTGGTGAAGCTCTGTCTCCTAGGAACAGCTATGACAAAAAGAATTAAAGGTTGACATAGTAAGGCCCTAGTTTCTGTCCTTAGTACCAGGTAGGGAGTGGAGGGTGAAAGCAATCACAGAAGCAACTGTCGTATGTGACACCACAGCCTTTAAGACTTCTTTTACTGCAGTTACAATTCCCCATGAGCATGACTGATGGATTTTTATGGAAATGTTACTCATGTATTTTTGTTGTTTGTTTGTTTACAGATGAAGTCTGTCTACAAAGCCCTGGCTGGCCACAAATTCTAAGAGATCCATCATAACTGGCTATACTCGTGCATTGTTAACAGTTTCACGAACAAGAAAACTACTTCAGGGAATCAAACTTGGATCCCTTTACTACCAGGATAAGGGTCAGTGTTTCCTCTGCCCAGCCAGGGCAATGACCAGAGCTCCTGCAAAGGGGCTCTGTGAGATGAAAACAATGTACTGAGTGCTGTGTGGTGCCCACCAATGATCAATGCAGACCACTGACACTCCACATAGCCTTTTTTTTTTGTTATGCACGGTGCACACCAATGATCAATGCAGACCACTGACGCTCCACATGGCTGTCCTTTTGTTATGTGCAGTGCACACCAATGATCAGTGCAGAACATTGACGCTCCATATGGCTGTCTATTGTGTTTTGTATTTGTGGACTGAAAAAAATATCAGCAAGCATGTGATATACATCTGTAATCTCAGTACTTGGGAGGCAGGAGGATCACCTTGAGTTTTCAGTCAACTTGGGGTGCACAAGGAGACTCTGCTGCAAACAGCAAAGTCAAGTGTGTATCATGAAGTCTAAAGCTCAGCTAATGGTGTCTTACACATGAAGCAATTTAGTTGTGTGTGTATTTATAGGTAGAGAGCACATGGAATACAGAAAGACACTCTGCTGTTTGCCAGTCAGCAAGCAAATTATTCTAGGCAACTGTCTCTAGTGGAGGGGTGGGCAGGGGAAGGTGTTGGTTCTTGGTTTTTCAAGACAAAGTTTTCTGTGTAGCCCTGGTTGCCCTGGAACTCACTCTGTAGATCAGGTTGAACTCGAACTCAGAGATCCACCTGCCTCTGCCTCCTGAGTGCTGGAATTAAACACGTGTGCCACCACCACACCACTCTAGGCAACTCTTTGTATTGTTTTAATTTTATTTATATATATTTTTTTATATACCAATCCTAGTTGCCCCCTTCCTCCCCTCCCACTTTTCCCTTTCACTCCCCCCCCCCACCCGCAATCCACTTCTCAGAGAGGTTAAGGCCTCCCCTGGGAAGTGAACTAAGTCTGTCCCATCCCCTCAGCAACTCATTTTAAAAGGCTGATCACTAAATTGCCCTGCTTGCTAAAGAAGCCTCGGGTGTTTGTGTAAGACCTAAAAACTGCCCTCCTTACAGTAAAGACTCCAAAATGATCAAACCGGAGAAGAAAAAGTTAGCGTTCTCATGTACTTAAAAGGCTTCTGTGTGGAAGAGAGCCAAGAGTCCTTTCCTCTATGAGCCCAGGACAGAATTGTCCTGTGGAATAGTTCTTTTGTACACTGTGAAGGTTTGTCACTTAGATTGGTTGAATAAAAGGCTGAACAGTCAATAGCTAGGCAGAATTTTCAGGAAGAGAGGACACTATGGAAAGGACAATATGAAGACACCGTTTAAAAAAATATCTCAAAGAGCTTGAGGCTATGTACAGCAGTGGTCGCCCCTTGCGGTGAGGAACGCCTGTGCCCGGGACAATGGAGAGGCTTCTGTGGTGGGGACTGAGCTCATCTCATCTGTGTATGACTCTTCAGAGGTGTATTAGCTTCCACAGCTTGCAAGAGATATATGTTCGACTTAAAAAACAGCCTAAACTAAACCAGGCATGGTAGACCCCACCTGTAATCCTAGCACTTTCAAAGTGGAGGCAGGAGGACCAGGAGTTCAGGGCCAGCTGGGCTACAGGGGAACTCTTAAAAAAAAAAAAAAGAAGTTTAAACTGAAATAAGATTCATTTACAGAGTTTTCACACAGATTCAAGGCTTGCATGGGTATAATGCTCTCCTCCCTGAGGGCTTCATCCTGAAACACGTTTGTCCCTTAGACAGTTCATGGGAAGTGCAGGTTTTCCCACTTAACTCTCAGAAGGGAGAGGCCTCCCTGGACCACGAGAACATCCTTGAGGATGTTGCACTCTAACTGACCAGTTTTGGTCACGTGACCACCACTGTGTCAGGGACCTGGCCTTTGCGATGACAAGGACCACCAGGAAGGAGATGTTCTCAGAGATGAGATGTGGAGACAGAACCAGAGGCAGATGAAACATAAGCGTCCCTAAGACGTCCCCTCTCTACACCACCTCTCCTCTGAATACAGGCCACCCCCATTTCCCTCCCACAAACTTTCTCCACTGGAGGGCCACCATTCCCTCCCGTTAGAGGTTTACAGGGGTGCATGGCTCTCTAGCTGACAAAGTCATTGAGATGATTTCTGGGATGGGAAGTCTTAGAAAACAGAAACCAGAGCCAACTCACCTCAATAGCATGTGTAGAGTATGAGGGATCTGTCACCCTGCCTCTGCAGCGTACCCCCTTTCTCAAACAGGTTTTAAAAAAGGAAAATTGGAAGGTGTGCAGCTCTCGCAGACTGCACAGTGTGAGGCTCTTAGATAGGAGTGCGCAAAGCACCCCAGTCACAGTGGTGTTGCCGCAAGATCTCCAGCTGCCTACACTTCCAACTGTTTAACTTGGGCTCTATCTAACCCATTGTGTCTACTCTGCCTGAACTCTCTCCACGGCATTAGCTAGTATTTACCACAGACTCACAATATCTAGGATGCAGGTTTATGGACTCTCTCCACAGCATTAGCTAGTATTTACCACAGACTCACAATATCTAGGATGCAGGTTTATGGACTTTTTTGAGGCTCTGTGATTTCTGAGAAATTCTTATGTTTTAAAATAGCCATAATAGTCACTGTCTAATACTTATTTGCTGGTCAGTACTGATAGTACAGGTATATACAGAAGATATGGAAATCTATTTGTATTTTAAATAAAACGATAAATTTCAAAAGATTTTTTTTGTAAAATCTTTTGTAAAGATTAAACATGGAAACCATTATCTCCTCCCCGCCCCCTCTGACTTCCTCCATGTGTACATGAAATAGCTTGCAGAAGGCTACACTAAAATGTTCGTGGTATTTATCTCTAAGCTATGGGGTTTACTTAGGCCCACAACCAAGAGTTTATTTATATGCTATTACAGCCTGGATATTGTTTGAGAGTGTAAAAGCTTGTTTTCTGTTTGACAGTGTTAAGAGATGGGCCCTTGTGCAAGGTTGTTTTGTCACTGAAGGTGCCACCGTTAGGTGAGATTAATGAATGCAGGCCTTATGCGGCCCTAGATAGTTTCTTCACAGTGACGTTCTTAGGCTGTTTCTCTGGCTGACGCGACTTCCAGAACTGCCAGCAGAATCTACACGATGTGTTCCAGGAGCAAGTTATACTTTTGCCAAAGGAGACTGTGCGGGGAGGGGCTGCTGAGCTGGCGCAGAAGCCTCACTGGCGGAAGTGGCCGCGGTGCTAGCTACCGTGGAATTTCCATCTTCATTATCTTCACTTTTACAGTGGACACTAGAAAGTGTTTGGCTAAGATATTTGGTTAACATGGAAATTCCATAGCAGAGAGGGGTTGGGGGAACACCTTTGCTGGGAGGCAGAGGCCGGCGGGTCTCTGTGAGTTTGAGGCCAGCCTGGTCTGCAAAGTGAGTTCCAGGACATTCAAAGCTACACAGAGAAACCCTGTCTCATAATAAATAAATAAAAGCTGAGGTCATGATTCCCGTTACTCATGTAATAAATTACACATGTGCACACTCATGTTGTTGATTGTGGGAGAAGAGACACTTATTACATTATTCAGATAAATAAATAAAAGAAAAAAGTTATTGTAGGAAAGATGAGGTATTATTCCTAAGGGAGAGAATCTCAGTGTTTTAATAATGTGAAATATTTAGATTTCATGTTAAAATATTTGAAGCTAACTGTTACATGTGAAACAGAAGAAAGTCAACCAAAACTATCTGAGAAAATACCTTTTTGATGAAACTACAATAGGCAATGGGTCAGGGGAGTGATTTTTCTTCAAACTGATCAATTCTTGGAGAGAATTCAACTCTGCTCTAAGACTGGGTTCTATTCAGATTCCAGGGTGGTGAAGGAAGAAAAATCCAGCAAGTTTTGGTGATGACAAATCTGGCATTTCATCTAGATTTGAAAATAAATTTGGGAGCTCTTTTTTTTTCCTGCCTTATTTAGAAAGATTTGGGATTGATGAGTCCTTCTTTTGTGAAGTGAATCAGGGTGGGAAAGAATGGGGTTGCAATACTCAGCAAAATGGTCACAGAGACAAGTCACACAGAAGCCAATGGTGACAGAAATGCTCCTCTTGAAGACGCTCTTGCTGCTGTGCCCTTATATTCCCAGGTAGAAGCCACCTTTGGTGGTTTATTTTTACTTTTTTGTGACTCTGCCTTTCTTTCTAGGAGTTTGACTTTGAATTGATCCCAGAGGACATAAACATGATTGACAGCCTCCACAGAAATTTTCAGTATGTTTATAATGCCATTAATGGCAAGCAACTCCTCTGGACTGTTTCATGGGCTGTAACATGCAAGTGAGCCATGAAGATGTTCTGTGTGATCCAGGCTACGATCGTGTAGCTAAGCTTTTGGTTTTGAATGGGTGAGTTTACTACACATATAGCAAGTCAAAGTAAAATAATTAGTGGTAGATGATAGATAGATAGATAGATAGATAGATAGATAGATAGATAGATAGATAGATAAATAGCAAACATGATTAAATTGTGCACTCCAAATATACAGAAGTTGACTGAGATAGCCCCTTTTAAAGCAACCAGCCTGAGTTCTTGATGGAGAAGGTCCTGAGCAGAGCACAGGATTTACTCAGGTAAAGGGGAAAATAGCAGCAGAAAGGTTACATTATTAAACTGGAGGCTTACAAATATCCATCAAAAAACCACTTGGGGAAGTTGAGGCAGTAAACTAGAGATCCTAGTAGACAGTCCTGAGCAGAACAGTGTGGCCCAAGGGAGTAAGGACTCCAACTAGAACAAGCAGCAGAAGACAGAGACGGCATCATCAAAATGAGTGCTTACAACACCCAACAGAAACCAATAGCAGATGTCAAGATCCACCAGTGACTGGTAGTGAGGGATCGAAGTTAAAGTCAAGACTCAACAGAACCAAGGGACTCCAGGTTCTGCACTCAAGAGTGCCTTTGCTGGCATTCTCTGAAGTTTGCTTAATTCTGGATAGCACAGAGTTCAAAGCAGGAATAGAGAAACAATAAAAAATATTCAGGTTACTTCTCATCACCGTCACTACAGGTGCAGAAGACCCTTGGCTGCAGGGGAATGACCTTGAGCACGCTAAGCTGCGCGGATGGAGGCACTCTTCCCAGGGTAGTAAACTAGGTTCTATGGGGAAAGAGTAAACACAGCTGGACAGTACCTGAAAGCCTATTATAGGCAGGTCGCAGGGGAAGCTGAGGCAGTCCCCATGGCTGAACTTCTGGCTTCTCTTTCCCATGGCAGGCACTTTTATATTATGGAAACCTGGAGATGTTCTCAAAGGCATAATGTTTCCGCTCTGAGTTGTTTTACTTCTTCCTTTTCTGTCATAGCTTGGGGCATGGTGAGGGGGAGGCATCCCAACCCTAGATAGGGCCATGAAGGATACTTTGAGACAAAAATACTTTGGATCTGAAATGAGGGAAGTGGCAATTCTGCTTCTAGACCAGCTCCTCAGTGATCTCAAACAACATATGCTAACATATAACACATGCTAACATACAACACACGCTAATGTATAACATATGCTACCACATAATTTCATTACAGAAGACATACATGATATGTGCCACAGCACTTGGAAGAGGTCTGACGTCCATGGCATGTAAGAGACTGAGGACCAACCTCATTTCAAAACTGTCCTAGCTGGGGCTATAGCCCAGTTGGTGCAGTATTTTCCAAACATGCTCAAAGACCTCGGTCTA
The DNA here is from genome assembly GCA_004026605.1 of Ondatra zibethicus. NCBI lineage: Eukaryota > Metazoa > Chordata > Mammalia > Rodentia > Cricetidae > Ondatra > Ondatra zibethicus. The sequence goes on along the minus strand of PVIU01027878.1, from coordinate 9,170 downwards.
TACTTATTACCATGTAAATCCAGGCACAGTAGTCAATACCATTATTCTCAGCACCCAGGATGTGGAGACAGGAGGATCAGGACTTTAAGATCATCCTCTATTACACAGTGAGTTCAAGGAAAACACAGACCTTGCTTCCAAAAAAGGCAAAGTTACATCACTGTGAACTGACTTTTGAAAAAATGCTCTCATGACCTGCATCCAGAGTAAATATCTTCAGGGTTCACTGCCCATTAAACACAGAGAGCAGACTACCTGTAACTTATGATTCTTTAAGAGGTCCATGAAATCGTTTTCTCATTAATATGTGTTAAAATAAAAATAAATGCCAGGTGTGGTGGCACATGCCTTTAATCCCAGCACTCGGGAGGCAGAGGCAAGCAGATCTTTGTGATTTCAAGGCCAGCCTGGTCTACAAAGCAAGTTTCAAGACAGCCAGGGATGTGACACAGAGAATCCTGTCTTGAAACCCCCTCAAAAGAAGATCTTATTAACTTATTTAATTTCATAGTTATCAGAACAGTTTGGGATAATTTTATTAGTTGACAGTGGCATGCATTCTCTTCATTTTTTCTAGTAAAACTTTAATAGCTTTTGTTTTTCAGACATTGTTTTATAGTAAACTAGGAATAACTGGGCTAAGTTTACATGTAAATGCTTTGAGTATATTTTCTTTAAGAAAAAGTAGGCTACAAACAAAGCTGGAAACCTTCAATGAGAATAGGGGTCCTTGCTGGAGAGGGTTCGGGGTAAGAGTGTGTGCGGCCCCTGCAGCTTGGGTCCCAGCATTCATGTTGGTGCCCACAGGGGCCTGCAACGCCCGCTCCAGGACATCTGACTCCCTCTTGTGACCTCTGTAGCCACCTGCGTTCACGTTTTATTTCCTTTTGTTTTCCTTCTTTTTTTGTTTTCTTTGGTTTTTTTCTATTTACTTATTTGTTTGTTCTTTATATTTCTTTTTTAATCAATTCTTTAAGAATTTTGTTCCTGTTGTGTATAGCAATATTTGTGTTTAATAAATACAACTTGCCTGAAGATCAGAGAGCAGAATTGAACCACCAGAGGCCAGGGAGTGAGCGGAGGCACACACCTTTAATCTCAGGACTCAAGGCCACCCTGGGGTACGTGAGATTGAATCTGTCTAAAAAGAGAAACAGAACTCACAGAAAGGAACTCCCAGCGCTCGGTAGTCACAAGTCTTTAATCCCAGCACTAGGGAGAGGTGGAGACAGTGGTGATATGGCTGGATGGAGAGAGTTATATAAGGTAGGAGGAGACAAGAGCTCAGTGCTGTCTGAGGTTCTGAGGTTTGGTGGAGAGCATTGCAGTCTGAAGTTACACTGGGAACAGGATCGGTGTTTGTCTGAGTCTTAGTAGAGGTAAGAACTCTCTGGTGGTTTGGCTGCTTTTCTTTTCTTCTGATCTTCAGCTTGAACACCAATATCTGCTTCTGGGTATTTATTTATTTTTTTTCTGGGTATTTATTAATTGTGCTACAGATGTGTTCATACTTACCGATTCCCTCAGCTCTTTCCAGATCCATCCCCCATTCCCTACCCATCCAACTCTGTGTCAAAAAAAAAAAAACCCTCTGTAGGTTGAACAACTTTGATTCCACTGAAACCTGAACAGTAGTAGTGATTCTATTCCCTTGACTATTGCACGCCACCCAGAGAAAGAGTGACTGTCCCAGTACTACCTCTGAGGGAGTTCACTCAATTACACATGCCATCACCCACAGGGGAAGCAATGCAAACTCAGTGGAATCGACGAAGAAGCCTCAAAGAGAAGGCTGGGTACCAGGAAGACCCTCATGTAAAACAGAAGAGCTATCCTTCCCAACCACTGTGCAAATCTGAGCATAGGATACAGGAAATAGGGGGAAATAAAGTCCCAGATCGTGTCTAGTTTCTGAAAAGGACATAAAAGGGAGGAAAAGGGTGGTTGGAGAAGCAAGTAAAATCAAGATACATTGTGTCCGTGTGCGGAAGTGTCATAATGAGAATCTTATTGTGTAGAAAATAGAGACAAAGAAGAAATAATCTTCTCAAGTGAAAAACCAGAGCAGAAGTTACTGTCTAGGCAACATATGATCCACTACTCTCCATCAGTTTCCTTTTTTTAATTTGTATTTTTTTATTTGTTTTCTATTTTTTTAAAAGAAGAAAATAATCTTTTTTTCATTTTACATACCAATACCAGTACCCACTCCCTCCTCTCCTCCCCTTCCCTCTACCTCCCATCCACTCCTTAGACAGGGTAAGGCACATTGCTTTGGGGAAGGTCCAAGGCCCTCCCTACTATATCTAAACTGAGCAAGGTATCCATCCAAAGGAAATGGATTCCAAAGAACCAGTACAAGCAGTAGGGATAAATCCTGTGCCACTGCCAGCAGCCCCTCAGTCTGCCTTAGCCATACAACAAACTGTCACCTATATTCAGAGGGACTAGTTTGTTCTTATGCTGTTTCCTTTCCTGTCCAGCTGGAGTTGGTGAGCTCCCATTAGCTCAGGTAAACTGTTTTAGTGGCTGAACCCTTCACAGTCTTGACCTCTTTGCTCATATTCTCATTCCTTCTGCTCTTCAACTGGATTTTGGGAGCTCAGTCCAGCGCTCCGATGTGGGTTTGTGTCTCTGTTTCCATCTGTTGTAGGATGAAAGTTCTATGGTGATATTTAAGATAATCATCAGTCTGACTACAGGGCAAGGCCAGTTTGGCCACCCTTTCCTCTATTGTTAGGGTCTAAACTGAGGTCATCCTTGTGAATTCTTGGGAATTTTTCTAGAGACAGGTTTCTTGCTAACCCCATAATGGCTCCCTCAATCAAGATATCTCTTTCCTTGCTCTCATCTCTGTCCTTCCCCCATCTCTACTATCCCATTTCCTCAAGTTCTCCTCCCCCCTTACCCAAAGCAATGTGCCTTACCCCCTCTGAGAAGTGGATAGGAGTTGGGGGGGCTAGGTGGAGGAAAGAGGAGGAGGGGGAGGGAGTGAGTTCTGGGATTGGTATGTAAAATGAAAAAAGATTGTTTTCTTTTTAAAAAATAAATAACAAAATACATTGATCTAAATTAATGTCATCATTGCCGTCATTTTTTAAGGTTTTATTTTAATGTCAGTATACGTGTGTATATGTGTCTGTTGTGCGGGTATGGGCATTCAGCCTCGAGGGCAGGTGACTGAGTTACTGATAGTTGTGAGCTGCCTGTGATGGGTGCAGGAAACTAGACTTAGGTGTTAATCAGATACAGCCTTGTTTCTGTGAATTGTAGAGATGCAAGTGCAGGTCAAATGAATAGGTGACATAGTGTCAGTCTGTTTCCAGCCATCTCTGTTCTACTAAGCTGTGCAGCTTCAATACATTAAAAAAAAAAGTGGTCAAGTTCTAACATATCTCAATGTTAGACTCTATTAACAACAATCTAATGCAAAACATAAATTGCAAATGACTGCTAGGCACACTTCACCATGAAACCAAGAATGAAAACATATCGGGCATCACTCAGCAAAGCAAGACGCTTTCTTTACGTTCCTGTTCATGCAAGTCATGCCCAAGACAGGTTTTTAACAGACTGTGCGAACAAAACTTCTGCAAAAAGCTGTTAATCTCCCCCGACCCGCGCCTGGAGCCTGACCATGACCCAAAGGTTTGAACTTTGTAAGTAAAGAGATGTTTCGATAAGTGTCATTATGAAGTTGATTTCAGCATGTGGTGACTTTATGGTAGTTGGTTCTTTTGCATTTATACAACTACAATTGTTTCACTTTCTTACAATTTGTTCTACATGACAGAGTCTTGTACCAGGACATAATATACTGCCATCAAATGTCATTGGTCAATTGTACTCGTTGATGTAGGCCTTGTAGAGTTGAAAATAACTACATTAAAAAGAGGGAGTCAACAAAATATTATCTAGTCTTTGTAATTTTATTGAAGAAAGTTTCTGAAATTCTTACAGCTATATAAGAGCTTTTGCTTTTTTAACAATACATTGGTGTGTGTATATGTCTGTCTCTCCCTCTGTGTGTATATGTACATATGTACACGCAAGTGGGCACATGCATGAGGAGGTCAAAGGTCAACCTTGGGCGCTGTTCTCCTGATGCTATCCACATTGTCTTCCCCTGGCCTAGAACTCACCAAGCAGGCTTAATTGACCTGATAGATCTGTTTGTCTCTGCTTCCTCAGCTCTGGATTACACGCACATATAGCCACACCTGATATTTTTACAAGAGTTCTGGGGATCGACCTCAGGATCTCCTCTTGTGTAGGAGGAAGTGTTTTATCAACTGAGCCATTTGCCTAGTCCTAAAGCACCTTTTTTTTTTCTTCTGGTGTTTCAAGACAAGGTTTCTCTGTGTAATAGTCCTGGTTGTCCTGGAACTTGCTTTGTAGACAAGGCTGCCTTTGAACTCACAGAGATCCTCCTGCCTCTGCTTTCTCAGTTAATGGTGTATGCCTCCACACTTGGCTCCCTCAAGTATATTTTAAAACATAGATTTCAACATGGACTATTAAGAGCAAGGATGAAATATGGGCTTCTCAAGGGAAAGTCGTCCCTCGGCACTGTTATATTAGCCATATATACCATTTAAGTAAAATTAATATCCTCAAAGTGTTAATAAGGAAGCTAAATGAGTTCATGGAATGGTTCCTGAAGGGCATGTGACAGGATCACAGTTGATAAGGTGAAACTATTTCACAGGGATCCATGAAACAGGACATCTTTACTATACACAAAATTAACAGCCTTATTTGAGATGCCTAGAAAATGAGTGGAGAAAAGAAATAATATCTTCCCCAAAGTCATATGCATGGCAGGACTTAAGTCAGCTTGTAGCTACTTTAACACAATTTATCTAAATATGAAAGGAGTGCTACTATATCGCATCCATCACAGCACTGGTTGCTAACTGTGCTGGAACTCTTGAGCTGGCAAGGGGCTTCAACTAGACTCCAGGGGAGCAGCTCCTTTTTCCTCCTGTGTCCCATCCCCATCAGTTTGCCTATTTTTCTATACTGCCTCCATTAGGCTGGGAGTCCTTTGATATGTTTTCAGGACTTCCAATGCAGAGATTGCTTTGGACAGCGTATGTTTGGATGACATCCACCTCTAGGGCTGATTGGGAAAATTGTAATGAACGTATCCCTACACATACAAACACGAATCCCTACACATACAAAGCAACCACAGGATAGAAGACATTGATTCAGTGAAAAGGCCTTGTTTGGGTTTGAAATATCTTTCATTACACGCGTACTACTTTTGATTGTTTCTTTAGGTTTCTAAGAATGAAGTTATCAAGGAACTTCCGTGGGAACAGGCCTGAGTCAGTGACCTCCTTGGGAGCAGGCACAAGCCAGTGACCTCCGCGGGAGCAGGCCCAAGAGAGCTATCTCTGTGGGAGCAGGTCAGAGCTAGCAACCTCCACGGGAGCAAGTCCAAGGCAGTAATCTCCAAGGGAGCAGGCTTGAGCCAGCAACCTCCACGGGAACAGGCCTGAGCCAGTGACTTCCACAGGAGCAGGCACAAGTAAGCAATCTCTGCGGGAACAGGCCAGAGCCAGGACCCTCCATGGGAGCAAGTCCAAGCCAGAAACCTCCCTGGGAGCAGGTCTGAGTCAGCAACCTCCATGGTAGCAGGTACAAGAGAACAACCTTCTCAGGAGCTGGCCTGAGCCAGAGACCTCCTCAGGAGCAGGCCCATGCAAGCTTCCTTCATGGGAGCAGACCCAAACAACCTCCAGCATTGCAGAGTGATCTCTGGGAGCACTTAGTGACCTCTGGGGATGCCAAGTAACCTCTGGGGTGACTGGAACCATGGCCCTGGATCCACTGGCACTTGGAAGAATGATCACCAGAGACATGTCCCCAACTATACCAATCAGAGGAAAAGATGGGTAGACAACAAGGTAAGAGCACACTCAACACCACAAAGAGCAACACAGCATTACCAAAATCTAGTGGCTCTATAACAGCAAGACTTGAACATCCCAATATAGATGAAGCAAAAGAAAATGACCTAAAAAATAACTTTAGAAGAATGTTTGAGGTCCTTAAAGAGGAAAAGAAAATTCCCTCAAAGAAATGGAGGAAGAGACAAATAAAAAAATTGCAAGAAATCAACAAATCTCTTAAAGAAAACCAAGAAAAAGCAATCAAACAGGTGAAAGAAACAATTCAAGACACAAACCGAGGAAATAGAAAATATGGGAAAACTATTAGGAACCACTAATGCAAGCAAAAACAGCAGAATACATGAGATGGAAGAGAGAATCTTAAAGATACAATAGAGGAAATAGACACACTGATCTAAAAATGTTAACTCTAACAAAAACTTAACACAAAATATTCAGGAAATATGGGACACCATGAAAAAAACAAACCTAAGAATAATAGGGAAAGGAGAAGAAGTCCAACTCAAAATCATAGAAAGAATTTTCAACAAAATCATAGAAGAAAAGTTTTCCAACCTAAAGAAAGACATGCATATGAAGATACAAGAAGCTGACTGGAGAGATGGATCAGAGGTTAAGAGCACTGATTGTTCTTCCAGAGGTTCTGAGTTCAATTCCCAGCAACCACATGGTGGCTCACAACCATCTGTAATGAGATCTGGTGCCCTCTTCTGGCCTGCAGGCATACATGTGGGCAGAACACTGTGTATATAATAAATAAATAAATGTAATAAAAAAGATAAAAGAAGCTTACAGAACACCAAATCGACTGGATCAAAAAAAAGTTCCCTTGCCACATAATAATCAAAACAATAAACATCAGAATAAAGAAAGAATATTAAGATCTGCAAAGGAAAAAGACCAACTAACATAAAGAGGCAGACCTCTCAGAATTACACCTGATTTCTCAGTGGAGACAATGAAAACCAGAAGGTTCTAGTCAAGCATTATGCACACATTAAGGGATCACAGAGGCCAGCCCAGACTACTATACTCAGTAAACTTTCAATCACCATGGACGAAGAAAACAAGATATTCCATGACAGAACCAGATTTAACCTAGCCACAAACCCAACCCTACACAAAGGACTAGAAGGAAAACCCCAACCCAAGGAAGTTGACTACATCAACAAAAGCACAGACAATTGATGATCTCACAGCAGCAAATCCCAAAGAAGGGAAAAACACATACAATAAGATCATCAACAACGAAAACTAAAATAACAGGAGCTATCAATCACTGGTCATTAATATCCCTTAATATAAATGGACTCAACTCACCTATAAAAAGAAACAGGCTAACAGGTTGGATATGAAAACAGAATCCATCCTTCTGCTGCACACAAGAAACAAACCTCAACCTCAAAGACAGACATCACTTCAGGGGAAAGGGTTGGAAAACATTTTCCAGTCCAATGGACCTAAGAAACAAGCTGGCATAGCTATCCTAATATCTAACAAAATAGACTTCAAACAAAATCAATCAAAATTTGAGGACAGTCACCTCCTCAGTCCCCCGTAGTCTTTCGAAGGTGTTCCATGCAATTGTGGATATTAATAAAACTGCCATACATGCTTCACAATGAGGCTACATCTTCTCCCGTAACTGCAGCCTGAAAGCAGATCTGAAGGCACCCATTCTGGGTGGGTGGCCTGTTGCAAGAGGCGCGCGGGCTGTGTTCCCGGTGCCTGGTTCCCGGCGCAGGGCCCCTTGTTTTGTTCCACCCGGCTCCCGGTGCGTACCCGAAATAATTACATGGAAACTGTACTCATTTAAATACTGCCTGGCCCATTATCTCCAGCCCCTTATTGGCTAACTTTCACATATTATTTTAGCCCATCTCCATTAATGTGTATCGCCACTTGAGTTGTGGCTTACCGGCATGAGTCTAACCAGTGTCCATCTTTTTTTGTCTTTGTTTTTGTTTTTTCCAAGATGGTGTTTCTCTGTGTAACAGCCCTAACTGTCCTGGAACTAGACCAGGATATAGATCAGGCTGGCCTCAAACTCACAGAGATCCACTTGCCTCTGCCCCTGAGTGCTGGGATTAAACGTGTGCACCACCACCGCCCGGCCTTTCTTTCTTTAAATAATTTACTTATTTTTATTTTATGTGCATTGGTGTTTTGCCTGCATGTATGTCTGTATGAGAGTGTCAGGTCGTAGAGATGTGAGCTGCCATGTGGGTGCTGGGAATTGAACCCAGGTCCTCTGGTAGAGCACCAGTGCTCTTTTCACTGAGCCATCACTCCAGGCCCCTCAAAATTTTTTCTTGCTCTCACTTCCTCTGCCCCTATTTCCTCCACAAGCTCTCCCTCCAGAGCCAGAGCCAGTACTTCCCTCAGCATTGCTTGAAAGCGTACTTTCAACACCACTTCCTGGAACAACCACACAGTCAATTCTTCACTGTTTTCCTCCACAGGCCATGGAGAAGTGTAAAGATACAGAAACTGCCCAAGTTCACCCGGGTATCCAGCTTTAACCACAGTCTCCTGGAGAGGATCCTAAACAAGCCAGGGCTCAAGGAGAAGCCTATGCGCAAAGAAGTGAGCCCTTTCCAATGCTTGGCCTTCTCGGCCTAAATTTGTTCTTCCGTACCATTGCCTGGTATCCATTTGCTGTCTGTCCTGTTCATTTTATCTCCATGGAGTGGAAATTCTAAGAGTGGAGTCTCTCTGACAGGATATGGAAGCCCCTGATTACAACTCTGCTTGAGAAAGATAGTGGGGCACTGGGGCTGCTTGGGGTTAATTGGATATAAGAAGTAGAGCAAGGAAGCAGCAGATATAGGGTGACTTCTGAGAAGATGCACTTCTCCATCTATGAGATGAGACTGAATGAAGGAAGAAGTTGTGGAGGGAACTGTATATGGGATAAAGGGTTCTAGACAGTGTGCAGTAAATAATGATGGAGCCAAAGTTAGATCGAAAGTACAAACATGGATGTTAGGTGGTTGTGCCCTTGGTCCTGGCACCTCTGATTTTGGGTGCACTAACCACAGTCATAGTTACAGGGAAATTACCTGGGAGCTATCAAGTTCATCCAGATTAGGAAGAGATATATCTTACTTGGTTATGGTGAAATCATGGTGGGAACTTTAGGCAAAACACTTTGGGTTAACTTTATGAATGACCACATACATCACAATCTACCCCTTCCTGCTTCTGACAGCAAATCAATTGTTTAAGCATACACACACACACACACAC
>PVIU01027877.1:0-19773 GCA_004026605.1 Ondatra zibethicus | reverse complement strand
AGACCAGCCTGGTCTACAAGAGCTAGTTCCAGAACAGGCTCCAAAGCCACAGAGAAACCCTGTCTCGAAAAACCAAAAAAAAAAAAAAAAAAAAAAAAAAAAAAAAAAAAAAAAAAAAAAAAAAAAAAAAAAAAAAAAAAAAAAAAAAAAAAAAAAAAAAAAAAAAAAAAAAAAAAAAAAAAAAAAAAAAAAAAAAAAAAGAATGAATGAAATTGGAAAAACAAAAACAAATCAAATGTAAACCCAGTTGACAGCAAGAAATAAGAAAAATCAGAGCAGAAATCAATTAAATAGAAACAAAGAAAACAACATAAAGTATCACTGAATCTAAGAGCTGGTTCTTTAAGAAGGTAAACAAGATTGATACTTGGCCCAACTAACAAATGAAAAAAAGAGGACCCAAATTAATATATTCAAAAAACAAACTAGGAAATGTACACCAAAGAAATTCACAATATTATAAGGGAATATTTTTAAAACCTGTACTTCATTAGGTTGGAAACCCTAAAAGAAATGAATATGATTTCTAGCTTCAGCCAAACCAAGTAAACCAAGAAGTCAACAACCTAAAGAAACCCATAACACATGCGGAGACTGAAATAGTAACAAAATGCCAGGTGGATTCACAGCAGAATTCTATCATATTTTTAAAGATCTACAGCCAGTCCTCTTAAATTGTTAAAGAAGAAAGAAAGAAATGTAGAAAAGAAAGAAAGAGAGAGGGGGGAAAGAGAGAGAGAAAGAGAAGGGAAGGAGGGAGGGAAGAGAAAGAAACAAAAGGAGCACTACCCAACTCCTTTTATGAATCCAGTGTAACTCTAATAGCAAAAACAGTTAAAGACCACCACCACAAAAAAGACTCAACTACAGAACATAGACTCAAAAATGCACATTAAAATACTTGCAAAAAATAAAGACATACATTTAAAAGATTATGTGCTGTGTGATAATTATGTGCTTGTTGTATGCTATGAATATGTATTCCTCTTATTGGTTAATAATAAAACTGAATTGGCCCATAGCCAGGCAGAATAAGGCTAGGCAGGACAGCCAAACGAAGATACAGGGAGAAAAAGAGTGGAGTAGGAAGAGATTCAAGCCAGCCACCAGAGGAAGAAGACATGCTAGAGAACAGGTGAAGGCACGAAGGTACATGGCAAAATGTAGATGAATAGAAATGGGTTAATATAAGTTGTAAGAGCTAGTTAGTAATAAGCCTGAACTATAGGCCAAACATTTTGGAATTAATATAAGCTTTTGTGTGATTCTTTGGGACTGGGCATTCAGGACAAAAGAAAAACTTCACCTCCTTTTACAATTATGCATGTATCTAGAGAGATTGCTCAGCAGTTAAGAGTACTTATTGCAAAGTACTCTTGCAAAGGACCCAGGTTCAATTCCCAGCACATGCTCCTTCACTACTACCTGTAACTCCAGGTCCAGGGAACCTGATGCCCTCTTCTGACCTTTATGAGCACCAAACCTAAATCTAATTTTAAAACTTTAAGAAGATATTTTTAAAAGATTTTTATAGCAGAGCAAATTGGCTTTGTCCCTAAAATGCAAGGATAGTCCAACACATACAAGTCAACAAATGTAATAAACCACATCAACAGACAAAAGCCACACAATCAACTCAATCGGTGCAGGAAAAGCCTTTGACAAAACACAACAGGCTCTAGTACCCTTAGTAGCCATTTCTTGCCCTGTGTGTGACTATTAGATCTGTACGAGCAACAGTAGCTTCCACTAAGCAAATGACTAAGATTGTATCTGATACCTATAGCTGAGAGTTTTCTCCATTCTCTGGAGCAGACCTATCTGATGTTTCCACCAATGTATCTTGGGTTGTGCTTTTTGTGAGGTATCCACCAGAGAAGACTACTCGGACTCGAGTTTAAGCCAATAGAAAAGCCAGATGGTGGTGGCACATGCCTTTAATCCTTGTACTCGGGAGGCAGAGGCATGTGGATCTCTGTGAGTTTGAGGCCAGCCTGGTCTACAGAGCAAGTTCCAGGACAGGCTCCATAGCTACTGGGAAACCCTGTCTTGAAAAACCAGCACACACACACACACACACACACACACACACACACACACACACACACACCAAAAAACAGACACGAGTTTAAGCCAATAGAAAGTCTTTATTAGCCAGCTGGTGACTACGCTGGGTGGGTCAAGATCCCATCATAACCCAAGCCTTTCTCAGCATGAGCTTTTAAGCAGAAAAACCATGTCCTGGGTTGACATACTTCAGAACTACAGAAGCCAGATGGCAAAGTTAGTACATTTAGAGACTTCCCGGAACTATGGACTTTGCTTTAGTTTTAGCAGGTGGTGCTGTCTATATGCTGAGTTTTGCATCTTGAATGGTACTTCCATCATGGTTTCAGCCTTGCTAAGGTCTGTTACATGCTTTACGATCTTCTTTGTTCTGTTACTCTAATAATTTCGTGAAACAGTTACATTTGCATGTGGAATTTGGGGTAACTTCAAATCTGTGTTCCTGGGCCAAAGTCACTCATATTTGGCTCGAGAATAATCTCAGTCTCTCTCTGACTCACTATGCAGGCTAGCCATGAACTCAGAGACCTGTCTGCCTTTGCCTCTTAAGTGAAAGAGAGAGACAGAGACAGAGGGACAGGTTTAAGATCTAAGTCAAACATGGTGGAGCTACGGACAATTGTGCGCCACCACCTGGGTCCTCTACAAGACCAACACGCCTAATCCCAGAGCCATTTCTCAGTTCCTAAATTCCATCTCTGTCCAGGGTGGCCAAGACCTGAATCTCCCGGGCTACAATCCAGAACGGAAGCGGAAGTGACACCGACATAGCACCCCCCCTTTTTTTTTCCTAGCGATGGCTCCGTCCTGTAGTTCGCAGTGTCTTTCTTCGCCTCCAGTCCATCTTTACTCCCTAGGAGTCGAGGAGGGGGGCGCGACGGCGGCCGTGGAGGGTCAGTGTAAGGCGTGGCTGTGTCCGCAGCCCGCGGAGAGGCCGTCCGCGTAGGCTCGGAGCCCGGGACCGGCGGGTTTGGCGTGCACCTCGCCTCCCTCCGCCGCTGCGGACGCTCTCCGGGGAAGGAACTTGCGGTCTGCTCGGCCCCCCTCTGCCGAAAACTCCCAAGCCGCCTTTCAGCCTTCCTGATCAGTCAGTCTTCCAGGACAGAACTCCGCTCTGCATCGCCCTGCAGCCGCCGCCTCCTCTGCACGACCCCTGATTGTGGAGCTCGGGTGAGCACCGCGGACCGGGGTTTGTGAAGGAATCTTACCTCGCAGAGTGTGGCTTTGTCTTTGACATCGTCTGTTTAATTCTGCCATATGACATTGGGGTAGAAAAAGTGCTCTTAGGTGTCTAGCAGTAACATTTCTGTTTGGGGTGAGTGTGAATGTTTATTTTTCTTTTCTTTTTTCTTTTTCTTTCTTTTTCCCCTCGCTGAACGGGAACTCGCTGAATACACCGGGTTGGCCTCGAACTCGTAAAGATCCGCCTACCTCTGCCTCCGTAGTGCTGGGATTAAAGGCGTGCGCCACCACACCCCCCTGAATACTTCTTTCTTTTTTTTTTTTTTTTTTTTTTGGTTTTTCGAGACAGGGTTTCTCTCTGGCTTTGGAGCCTATCCTGGGAATATTTATTTCTTTAATCGTTCCTTTTCTTTTTTCTTCCTTTTCCTTGCCTTTCTTTACTCTCTTTTCTTCCTCTCTCTTTACCTCTTCTCCTCTTGACTTTACTGCACGTAAAACTGCTTATTCAATGAGTTATACACTGAATATTTTGAACATAAATGTATAGATACAGTGGGGCTGTGGCTTTCTGCTGGTGAAAATAAGAGTACTCTGCCCTCTTCACCTGAAGTTGCTGGGCCTGTGCTTCCTTAATTTCAGGAACTAACCCTGGCTCAGAGGTCAGTGAATAATTTTCAGGAGTTGGTTCTCTTTCCACCATCTCTGGTGCTGGAGGTAAAACTTGGGTTTTCAGGCTTGGTCTTTACTCACTGATCCAAACCCATGGCTTCTGTTTGTTCTTTGAAATAGGGTGTCATGTAACCCAGGCTGGCCTCAACCTTGCTATGTAATTGAGGCTGACCCTGAACTTCTGATCCTCCAGCCTTTACCTCCCAGTTGTTGGGATTTCTGGTGTCTAGCACCATGCCTGGCTCTGTAGTAATTTTTGAAGAGTCTCACATTCTTTAGGAAAGTCATACATTTTGCTATTTCTACTTGAAGTCTCATGGGATGTTTAAAAATGCCTGTGTTTCCTCCTTTCTCTTTTTCTGGTGTGCTCCATAACTCCAGAAGAGAGGTCTGTAAACTGTAGCTAGAGCCGCTGTGAGCACCAGATGCTCCTTGGGCTGTCCGGGCAGCCATTACTCAGTTCTTCTCTAGTAACTGTGTGTCTGTAGTTATCCCATGATGTTCTGGTCGTGAGCCACAACTGTTTCTCAAAAGCAGACGAGTTGATCTTTAAAAGAGGGCATGGTGCCTGGAGCGTGTGTGGCTCAGTGGTAGCGAACTTACGTGCAGGCATGAGGCTCCGAGTCTAGCCTCCAGCAGCAGATGTACAAGGCTTAGGCTTGCTCTAAAGTACCAAGAAGGCCAAGGTGTTGTCTGACATCTGGCACTTGGACATCTTTTGGATCTGCTGAATGATTCAGATCAGGCACTTGAAAACCTTGTATTATATGCTTTAAGATTTTTAATTATTATTCTTGTATACATGCGTATGGTGATGGGTGTGGCTGTGGCACAGGACAACTTTGTGGGGTCCCTTCTTTCTTTTTGTAGGTTCTGGAGATTGAATTCAGTCTCCAGGCTTCTATGGCAAGTTCCTTTGCCTGCTGAGCCCCCTTCTACTATAGCTGTCTTAACTTGTTCTGGCAAGCACTTGAAGCTGGAGGCCATATAGGTGACTGTAGATATGTTAAAGCACATTCAAATTGAAAATGTTGTGCTCCAAATTCAAGTATCTGTTAAGTGTTATGTCTTGTTTTGGTTGGCATAAGGAGCAATAACCTAAATGAAATCTTTAAATGAATGCTTTGCTTGATAACAGCACTGGACCTTTAGAAAATATCACCCCTAAATCTCCCACACTTTAAACTTGTTTTAGTGTACTTTCATATTTGTGCCTGTGTGAAAAGACATGTGGAGGTTAGAGGACGCCTTGCAGTTCCCCCTACTATTTTGAATCCTGGGGATTGAACTCTGTCAGCAGGCAAGCAAGTACCTCTACCTGCTAAGCCATCTCCCTAGCCCACCTCCCACTCTTGCATGGGTAAGGGAGAAGTGGGTAATATGGTTTCATGTTTTATTTTTGAATAAGGTCTCCTCCTATAACTGTATATGTATATTTATACACAGACTTATGTGTATTTAAGTAAATAGTCAATAATATAATACCTTACACCTTTTTCAGACATCCTTAACTGTTATTTTACCCTCCTCTCTCCTTCTGTATTTTCTCCCTCTCTCTTCCTAATTAAAGCCCCTCCCCCATTTTTCCTATTTCCCATTTCAGATCACCTATATTCTGTTCCTATCCTCTCTGTTACTGCACACTCTCCTGACTCCAGCAAGGGTCCTTTCTACTTTCCTGGTTTCTACAGCTGCTCCAGGTTGTGTACTTACATCTGGAGATTTGGAGCTAGGTGCCTCCGATGAGAGAGAACATGTGACGTCTGTCTGGGTCTTGTGTACCTTACTCACTGTGATCGATCTTTCTTTCTTTCTTTCTTTCTTTCTTTCTTTCTTTCTTTCTTTCTTTCTTTCTTTCTTTCTTTCTTTTTTGTTTCTTTTGAGATAGGATTTCTCTGTGTAACAGCCCTTGCTGTCCTGGAACTAGCTCTTGTAGACCAGGCTGGCCTTGAACTCACAGAGATCTGCCTGCCTCTGCCTCCCAAGTGCTGGGATTAAAGGCGTGCGCCGCCGCCACCACCCCTAGCCCCACTATGATCTTTTGTAGTCCTATCCATTTACCTGCAAAGTTCATGGTTTCATTTTTTTCTTCACAGCAGACTAGTCTTCCATAAGATATACATACCATATTTTCATTATCCATTTTTTGGTTGAATGTAATGCCTGCATTATTCTCGGTACAGTTCGCGTGCCACTGTACTGTTCGCAAGCCGGGCAAGGGCCTGGAGATTGAAAGAACACCCAAGAGACCTGGGTCACTCAAAAGGAGATCAGCTGACTGCCGTTTATTCAAGCTTAGGAAAATCCTTATATACCTAGTTGCAATACTACCACGCCCAAGGTGGAGTAAACAACGGCCCTATAGCTAACCACCAGGCGACGCAGAGGGAGCACAGGAACAAACAGGATGTTTAGCTGGTTGGCCGGAAACTGTCCTCAAGATAAACCCTGGGATCAGGGGTAGACCCATGGGCCCTACCCTTGAAGAACACTTATGTTCTTTCTGGTTTCTAGCTGTTGTGAATAGAGCATCAGTGAACGTGGTTGAGCAAGTATCTGTGGAGTAGGATGCAAGTCCTCTGGGCATATGCCAAGAAGTGGTATAGCTGGGTCAAACCATAGATTTATTTTTAGCTTTTGTTTTGTGTGTGGGTTTTTGTTTGTTTGTTTGTTTTTTTCGAGACAGATTTTCTCTATGTAACAACCTTGGCTGTCCTGGAACTCACTCTGTATACTATAAACTGAGACCATTTTTCTTTTTCTAGCTGCCAAGACCTGAATCATCATACAAACCTATATTAATTATAGCACTGTTTGGCCAATGTATTTCTAGCTAACTCTTACAACTTAACCCATTTCTGTAAGTCTATGTATTACTACATGGCCATGCATTACCTCATTTTCTACATGTCTTGTTTCCTCAGCAGTTGGCTGGCATCTCCTTGATTCCACCTACTCTTTTCTATCTCTGTTTGGATTTCCTTCCTGTCTTACTCTGCTAAGCCACTGACCAAAAGAGCTTTATTCATCAACCAATAAAAGCAACACATATACAGAAGGACATCCCACATCATCTCCCCTTTTCTGTCTAAATAAAAAGGAAGGTTTTAACTTTAATGTAGTTAAATTACATATAACAAAACAGTTATCAAACAAGAATTATAGTTTCGCCGAGCAGTGGTAGCACATGCCTTTCTTTAATCCCAGCATTTGGGAGGCAGAGGCAGGTAGATCTCTGTGAGTTCGAAGCCAACCTGATCTACAAGAGCTAGTTTCAGGACAGGCTCCAAAGCTACAGAGAAACCCTGTCTCGAAAAACCAAAAAAAAAAAAAAAAAATTATAGTTACACTATTTAGCCTATTTGTATTAGTAAAAAATTAAAGAAAATAGTCTATCATCTATCTTATCTTTATGAGTCTAAAGTTTCATAACTAATTTATCTTTTATTATAACTATTGAAAACTATATCTGTCTTCAACTCCATAAAAGAATTCAAAAGGATATAATGTTACCTAAGTAAACAGGAAGTACATTGTAAGCAACTTCCAAAACTCTAGAATTTACAGAGACATCTCGCTGCCTGGACAGTCACCCAAAGTTCTTCTGAAACGTTGGGGCATCCATTTTCAGCCTACAGGCCCATAATATCTAGCAGAATTTTCCATGAAGCAGGAAATTTGAAAGACTATTTCACCTATATTAGCAGGCCCCAGAATCAAATGTTTTTCAGCAGTTAACTCATTAACCATCAAAAATTCCAAAGAAAATACAATAATACACATAATACAGATTCTCTGTGTGTTTTCCAACTTTATGTGGCTTTTTTTTTACTCAGTACTTTTTAATATTTATTTTATTATCTTTACTCCTTTAATCTATGATTGTCTGTACTCTTTCTTCTCTCTTTCCTAATGTACATTTACCCAACACTGTGTCCCATTCAGAGATCTTTTTTGTCTGAATCTCTTATTGTGTAGCTATAATCATTTTCTAACCAGGAGAGTTTTGTTTTGGTTTGCTTTGTTTTTTTTTTTTTTTTTAGATGCTAAGCAGGCATGGCTAGGAATAATGCTGCAGCTTTGGCTGTTGGCTCCTCCCTGTCCAATATGGTAGAGGTATGTTCACTGCTTCTGCGAGCCATGCTCACCACCCCAGCTCCAGGGACACAGAGGGTCTGTATCACCATTATGCAACTTGTAGCACTCTGCTCAAGAACCCCCATTTAAATGCTCTGTAGCAGGACCTCCCAGAAGAGCCAGAGCCATTGGTGCCACCAGCATGAACCAGCAAGCTGTCTCTGAGAGAAGCTGCACCTCTGCTTGCAGCCAGCAAACAGAGCCTATCTGAAAAATTGCAGCTACCACAAGCTCCAATTGGCTCCCATTTTTGTGGGTCTAGAAGTACTTTTTATAAGCTTTCTTAGGCTTTATGTGGAAGTACATTGCCAAATGTTAGGCACCATTATGTAAACGGACAGAGACTGCACTTTCATTTCCTGGCTGCCCAGATATGAATAATCACACAAAAACTATATTAATTACAACACTCTTTAACCAATGGCTAGCTCTTATATCTTAAATTAACCCATTTCTATTCATCTGTGTATCACCACAAGACTGTGGCTTACCAGTAAGTTTCTGGCAACTTTCTCCTTCAGCAGCTACATGGTGTCTCCTCAACTCTGCCTTACCTCTCTGTCTCTGTTCAAATTTCCTGTCTGTCTTTACTCTGCTAAGCCTTTGGCCAAAACAACTTTATTCATCAACCAATAAAAGCAACACATATACAGAAGGACCATCAGTATACCAGGCTGACCTCAAACTCATGGAGATCCACCTGCCTCTGCCTCCCAACTACTGGGACTATAGGCATGCACCACCACTGTCTGGCTTTATTTTTAGCTTTTTGAGTTCTCCACACTTGAGTCAGGTGGTGGTGACCCATGCCTTTAATCCCAGCACTTGGGAAGCAGGGCCAGGAGGATCTCTGGTTTGAGGTTAGCTTGGTCTACAGAGCAAGTTCCAGGACAACCAGAGCTACAAAGAGAAACTTTATCTCGAAAAACCAGAGAAAGAAAGATTGATTGATTGATTCTCCACATTGATTCCCATAGTGGCTATACCAGTTTGCAGTCCCACCAACAATGAAGGAAGGTCTGTTTTTGTGCCAGTACCATATTGTTTTTATGACTGTTGACTATGTAATATATCTTAAGATCTAGAATAGTATTCCTTCCAGTGTTCTTTCTCTTTAGGATTGTTTGACTATTCGGGATCTTTGGTGGTTCCATATAAATTTTAAGATAGTTTTTCCTTCTATTTCTGTGAAGAATGAGAAGGGGATTCATCAGTTTTTGAGATAAGATCTCGCTACATAGGTCCAGTTGGCTTGGAACTTGTAGGAGTCTTTCTGCCTCAACCTCCCAAGTGTGTAGGCTACCACCTCTGTTTGCTTCTATCACAAAAACCTCCACTTTATATGCCAGACATCTAATTGAAGGGATTCTGCCAGCCAAGAATGTCTATATTCTAGTGATGTAGGAGTCCCCTCTGTGTGCTGTCATTATCATTAATGAATAAAGAAACTTAAGTAGGCAGGGAAGACAGAACTGAATGCTGGGAGAAAGAAGGGTAGAGCCAGAGGGACGCCATGGATCCACTGCTGGAGATAGACATGCTGGACTTTTGCTGGTAGGCCATGACCTCATGGTGATACACAGATTAATGGAGATGGGTTAAATTAATATGTAAGAGTTAGCCAATAAGAAGTTAGAGCTAATAAGCCAAGCAGCGTTTTAATTAATACAGTTTCTGTGTGATAATTTCAGTTCTGGGCAGCTAGGACAAACAAGCAGTTCCTTGCAACATTCTAGTTACACATATAGAAAGTAGGAAAATAACCACAGGATTGGCCTGCTCTTCAGTTAGTCCATCTGTGAATTAAGACTTGTTAAAGGTGACCTGGAGCCTGGCAGTATAGCTCAGCAGTAGAGTGCCTGCTTAGCATGGACAGGACTCTGAGTATTATATCGAAAAATAGCAATAACAACAAAGAAACACCAGTTAACTGGGGCACCACAAAATTATAAAGTTTAGGTGGGTATGTCAGTCCTTGAGAGGCAAAGGAGGTGGATCTCTGCGAGTTTGAGGCTAGCCTGGTCTACATCTCAAATTCTAGGTTAGTCTTAAACAACCAACAAAGCAAGCCTCCTTTAGAAATACTAACTTCAGCTAGGTGTTGTGCGCATATTTGTAATTCTAACACTTGGGATGTGGAAACAAGAGGATCAGGAGTTAAAAGTCAGTCTTATATCAGGTTCAAGGTCACCCTGGCTACTGAGATTTTGTCTCAAAAACAAAAATTCTGACTTCACAGAAGTGATCAGTAGTGGAAGTCACTAATACGTTGTACAGTACAGATCTCAGCTGTACTTCTGATCCTGTTGAGACACAAATAGCAACCACAGGAGATGAAAGCCAGGCTGCACATACCTTTAGTCCCAGCACTTGGAAAACTGAGGCAGGAGAATCTCTAGTTCTGCCTTAGACCACAAAACATGACAGAAGATCCAAACTTTGCTCCACTTCCTGCATTCATCTCAGTTCACCACTCTGTAACTAACGTATTGGAACAGTTACTTGCAGTGTCTAGACCTGTTTCTCCATTAGGTCTACTGTGAAGGGCTGGTAGGGTAATTAAATAGGTTTCTATAGGACCAGCAAGATGATTCATCAGGTAAAGCATTTGCCCCAAGCCAGATGACCCCAAGTCCCCCAAATCCAAAAAAGTAGAAGGAAAGAATCAGCTAAATTATTCTCTGACCTCCACATGTGCAAGGTGGACACTCCTCCATACACGAAATAAAATCTAATTAGTTTTAAAAAATGATAGTCAACTGGTTTATATAAATATATATTGCATATCCATACATTAGTCTTCAGTAAATGACAGTGTTGTTAGTAATACTCCTATTACAAGGTACACTGTCTTTAGTAGCTTTCACTTACCTCATATGTGAAAAGTGAGCTCATGTATGATAATGAACTATTGCTTCTTGATGATTGGTAGGAACAGGCTCCTAATAACCCCAAATAAAGTATAGAGTTTCACCATCCCTTGAGGTACCTAAGTGAGGTTGCCTTAGCATGCAAAAGGAACATATGGGCAATTCCACCTTCGGATGCCAACTCATGATGTGTTCCATGACTAGCCCTGTTGTTCCTTTTCAGAGGATCTAATCTAAGTCCCCTGAACAATAAAGATTCCTATGATCCAGGCCTGAACAGTCACACTGCCCTGCTTAGTTTACTTTAGGGCTACTTCATAGATTAGTGAATGGTCATGTTAATTTTCTGTCACTGGAATAAAATACCTGGCGCTGGAGCTGGAGCTGGGATCTGCTGGTAGATCAGTTGCCTAGCATTGCCCAAAGACCCTGCTTTCATCCAGCACCATCTAAGCCAGGTGGGTGGTAGACATCTGTAATTCCATCACTTGAGAGGTAAGGTAAGAAGATTAGGAATTCAAGTTTATCCCTGGCTACATATCAAGCTTGAGGCCAGCCTAGACTACATGAGACCTTGTCTCAAAACAGAGAAAAACTTGACACCAGCATCTTATAAGGAAAAAAGTTTATTGCTCTGGATTTCAGAGGTTTTGGTCCAGGTTCACTTGGCCTTGTTTCTGAGCCCTTGGTAAGACAGAAGGTCATGATGGGAAAGGTACTGTGAGAGCTGCTCACCCCATGGCAGACAGGAAGCAGAAACAGGACAGGAGGTACCATGCAGAAAACAACATCTTTTCTTCAGGAACACATCCTCAGTGGCCTACTTCCTCCGTCTAGGTCCCACACTGTAAATTCTGCTACTTTATAATAGCCCATTAAGTTATGTGGTCCATAACTTAATCAATTGTTTAATCAATTGGTGATGGATCTCTCATGATTCAGTCACCTACCAAAGGAGGTACACACTGCTGTATTACCAATCTGTCAACACATGAATTTGTGAAACCATTCAGTACCCAAACCATGACAGTGCAGATTGTAAGTCTGGCTCTTGGTGTGTGTGTTTTGATAAGTACTATATAATCCACATGAGATATATTACTATGGGAAAATAAGGTGTCACCTCTCCAACTTGAAGTTCTCTCCCCTATAAAATGAGACATTTTCCTCGTGGGTAGCATGGTTCATCCACTTGTTTCCAGTTCTAGGTGACACAGGACTGCTCTGGCGTCACGTTTGTGTATTTGGGTGAGTTTTCTCAGGTGTGCAGGATTACATTGGTTTCATATTAGGGCTGTGTACTGGTTATTGTTCATTGTCAACAAGCTCTAACATCACCTAGTGGGCAGATCTCTGGGCACACACTGTCTAGATTAGGGCGGCCACTGAGAAGGTCTGTGAGGCTTACCTCGATTAGCTTACTTTATGGGGGAAGACCCATCGAAACGTTGGCAAGGATCCTGGGCTGTCTATAATGGACAGTGAGCCAAGCAATGCATTCATTGCTTTTCTGCTTCCTGGTTATGGCTGTGATGCAAGCAGCTGCTTGAAGCTCCTTTCCTTTCCCACCATGATGGCCTGGGCCCTGGAGCTGTGAGCCAGAATCAGCACCTCCTCCTTCAGTTTGCTTTGTCAGAGGATTTTACCACAGCCACAGGAGAGGAGGCTCTGGCGGACAGGATGATGTCAAGGCGTTCAAGAATTTAAGGCAGCTCTGCGTCCTCATGTCTTCTGTCTTTTTCCAGGAACTCTTTGTCAGGGACTCAGACTCTGTTCTTGAAGAAAAGATAAAGGTAGAGAAGATGGTGGCTGATTGTCTGACCAATTGTTACCAGGTATGTAGGTCTGTGTCTCACAAACAACACGCTCACCCCACCTTGTAGTCCCACCTTCTTCAGGGCAGGCTTACGTCCAGAGTCCAAAACAAGTAGAAGTCCCCTCAAGAGCTGAGTTCCTAGCTGAATTTCTGAGGGAGTGGGGACTCTGATATGGTTGAGGTAATACCTAAAACTCATTCCATATCTCAATAATTACTAATTAATCTTTGCACATTAATTATGTCCAGTTAAGTTCGGTTATTCTGACAGATGATCTAGTGTCCTTTTTTTTTGGAGTATTTATCTGTTACTGTTAAGGTAATATATGTAGTGTGCTTAGAAATAAATATATTTTAAGAAAAAAGAGAGAGAAGGGCTTGTGGTCTGACTGTGGCAAGTTCTGTTCACCTGTCAGAAGGGTCATTAATTGTAACTGTCTGGAGCAGATCAACAAGTTGAGTGTAGATGTGGGCAGGGGCATTGGGGCCACTAAGTCCTGGGGCAGTCAATGGACGCTCTAAGATCTGTGTGGATATTAGGTCTCACTTCAATGTAGAGAACATTGGTGCACATGTTATTGTTTACTCATTATCTCTCGCTTTCTCTTTCTTTCTTAATCTGTGTGTGTGTGGTGTGTGTGTGTGTGTGTGTGTGTGTGTGTATGATTTAGGTCTCAGTGACTTTTGATGATGTGGCTGTGGACTTCACCCAAGAAGAATGGATTTTATTGGATCAAGCTCACAGAGACCTCTACAGAGAGGTGATGCTGGAGAACTACCAGAACCTGGCCTCAGCAGGTAGGACTGCCACCGCTCCTTATGGCTTCTTAGGGAGGAGAAGGATGGCATATCCTGGGTGTACTGGAGGATCAAAATGCAATGGAAAGTACAGACACACAAACTTTGCCCTGAGTCTGTCTGTGGGATTAAGATCCAAGGTTCCCAGTGGATGCCTAAAACTGTAGGTGAAACTGAACTGTATGTTCAGTTGAGGTAATATTTTGAGTTTCTTTTTCTTGATTTCACAGATTGGAGATTTAATTTTTGGAAACAAGATTTCATTGTAGATAAGGTTGACCTTGTCTTGATCTTCTTGTCTCTACTTTCCAAGTGCTGGGATCATAGATATGTACCATAACATCTGACTGGAAACTTCTTGAGAGTAGATGTTAATTCGCAGTAGGCTGGAGAGATGGCTCAGCAGTTAAAAGCACTTGTTGCTCTTGCAAAGGATCCAGGCTTGGTTCCCTGCTCCCAAATAGCAGCTTACAACCTTGAGTTGTAAGTTCCAGAGATTGGCTGCCTCTTCGGGCCTCAGGGCACTGTGTACACATAGTACAAATATACATGAAAGCAAAATGCTCAAATAAGAAATAAAACTTCTAAGTGTGGTGGCACACGGCTTTAATCCCAGCACTCAGAAGCAGAGTCAGAAAGATCTCTATGAGTTCCTATCTTGAAAAAAAAAAAAAGACAAAAGAAAACTCCTAAGAATAAATATTAGCAACCCCAGCATACAGGTTTCCCCTCCCACATTTTACAACTTCTCTCTGGCCTAATCTGAATGGCCATCAAGACTACTGTTGTGTTTTGAGGCCATTACTAAAATGAGGGCTACACGAGCATAAGTGTTGCTATTCTGCTTTGTGTTTGTTTTGAGATAGATCCTCACTATGGCTGAACTGGAACTCTAACTCAAGCTGACCGTGAATTCACAGAGATCCACCTGCCTCTGCCTCCCAAGTGGAAGTACTGACATTAAAGCACTGTGCCACCATGCCTGGCAAGTGCTGCCATAGTGCAACAAGCAAGCTACTCAGAAAGATACTGAATGGCTGTGGAGCAGGCAGCAGATGCAGTGTGGCTATGGGCAAAGCATGATTTGCATTCAAGGCAGAACAGAAAAGTGGTGTGAGATTCTGTAATGCTACTCAAAATGATGTGCAATGATGAATCTTCTCTGGAAATTTATATTTAATATTTCCAGGACAAGGGGTAGTGTGTAACTAACCACAGGCAGTAAAACCATGAATAAGTGGGGTCTGCTATGCCTTTTAATTTTCTGTGGTGGTTCTCAAAATGCTGTGCTAGATGAATGGCATCACCACCAATCACCCTGTTAGAAATACAGTTATTGACTGGACGTAGTGGTGCTAGCTCTAATCCCAGAACTTGGGAGGCAGGGACAGATGTGTCTTTGTGAGTATAAGGTCAGCCTAGTCTATATAGTGAGTTCCAGGACAGCTAGAACTCACAGTGAGACCCTGTCTCAAATAAATAAATATTTAAAAGTCAAATTTATTGAGTTGGGTATTCTGTGCAAGCCCCTGTGTTTAATTCCCAGCACTGCCCCCCTCAAAAGTGAGAACGAGAAAGAAAAATATAGAAATGTTGTCATTCTCTTCCTTTGATGTAATGAGTCAAAAAAGAGTACATCTTACTTATATGAATCTGATGCTCTGTAGCCTGCTGTTTGAAAGTAAAATTATCTTTTTTTCACTTTGCTTTCTATTTGACCTGAAGTATTAGTGTTTTCTTGGAGTGTATATAATCATCAATGGTGGTGTCAATTCAGCAGTAATCAGGGCATAAAGGAGGCAGTGTTTGCTTGTTTAACCTCTCTGAAATAATTGCCCTGCTTTCATTAGACGCATAGCTTCATGGACTGGCACGGTGGCACACACCTTTAATCAAAGTACTCAGGAGAAAGACAGCTTTTTTTGAGTTTGAGGCCATCCTGGTTTACATATCATGTTCCAGGACTACATAGTGATACCCTGTCCAAAAAACAGAAACAGAAACCCAAACAGCTCCTGAATTATGCTGACTTTTATACTCTTTTGCATGAACTTCCTCCGTGAATGTACTTGGCCATGTATCAGGATGCGAGGTCATCAAACCCAGTCTGATCTCCTGGTTGGAAGAAGAGGATATGCATAGAGAAGATCTCCAAGGTGAGTGTTTAGGAAGAATGTGTTAAGAATTAAATGTGAAGTCTTTTTTTTTTTTAACTTTATTTTATGTGCATTGGTGTGAAGGTGTCAGATCCCCTGCAACTGGACCTTCAGACAGTTGTGAGCTGCCATGTGAGTGCTGGGAATTGAACCTGGGTCCTCTAGAAGAGCAGTCAGTGCTCTTAACCACTGAGCCATCTCTCCAGCCCCAAATGTGAAGTCTTTTAAAGATGCATTTGATTGCTTTAAGTGTGGGCCGTGCACCTGAAAGGGTACAAAATCCTCTATTTCATAGACTCTTATTTTTTGCCTTCTCAGATGTTCCTGTAATTTTGCAAAATGACCTATTGTGTTTCATGTTTATTATTGTTGTTTATATACTTTGCTCAGATCTTTGCCACTTTGCAGCCCTAATAGTGCAGTTCTTGTTTGCCATGAGTTTTAATTTTCAAAGAGTCAGTTTGCAATAAAACACTTAAAACTCACATCCTTAGTGTAGTCAACTTATTGACCGGGTCAATGTGATCACACTTTTCTTTTTTCTTAGCCAGGTTCAGTAGAAACATTCAAAAAAGCCCTGTCTTTTAACTTTGTAACTGTTCATTTATTTTTTTGCCAACTCTTAATTTTGTTTTTCTGTTTATTTTCAGAATGGGAAATGCCACTTGGCACCAAAGAGTCAACATTGCGTCAGGATTTTTTGAGGGGACAGACTTCCAGTGGAATACAAACAGTAAGACTGACTAAAGATATTTATTATTTCCCTCATTCATAGGCGGTTGTGAATTCCATTAGAGAAAGCCAAATAGCATGCACCCAGGAGAGAGCAGCAGTATAACTAAGAAGTATTTTGAATATAATGAATTTTTGGGTGACCCAAACTGATCATAAAACCTATTCTTTTAAAAACAAACCTATTCTTTAAGAGATCCCTCTGGCCAAGATGGCTCAGTGGGTAAAGACTCTTGAATTCAAGTCTGACAATGTGAGCTTGATCCACAGTACCCACATGGTAGGAGGAGAGAAGGGACTCTCACAGGTGCCCTCTTACCTCTTCATGCACACTGCCATATGTATGCATTCTCCCCTCCAAAATAAATAAATTCTATTTGTTTATTTTATTAATTTACGACAGGATCTCACATAGCTCTGGCTGGCCTGGTGTTCACTCTCTAGACGATGAAGACCTAAAATTCCAACTCAGTGAAATCTGCATACATCACCCTGTATAATAACTAAGAGGGAGAGAAAGAGATCCCACAAGTACATGGCCCCACATGTGTAACTAGATACTAGCTTTTAAGGCGATCTGTGTATATCTTAACAATTATTTTGAGCTTAAATCAAATGGCAACTACTGTTGCATCTTTCATTTTGAAAGAAAGCATGGC
The DNA here is from genome assembly GCA_004026605.1 of Ondatra zibethicus. Classification (NCBI taxonomy): domain Eukaryota; kingdom Metazoa; phylum Chordata; class Mammalia; order Rodentia; family Cricetidae; genus Ondatra; species Ondatra zibethicus. Next base: position 2,687 of record PVIU01027877.1, on the reverse strand, counting down.
AGAAATTCTAAAGATGCTATTAAAAAGTTTATCATTTCATTCATATTAACAGGAGAGAACAGTGTTGATGATATTAACCAGGAGATTTCTTATTTACCACACTCAGGAAAGATTGGGAATTTTGTAGAAAATTAGCACAAATGATAAAAATAAGAGAAGTGATATTCACCTACTAAGAAAAATGTCTTAGAGTCTAGGTCAAAACTTGGAGTGATAGAGTCCTCCTAAGTACTAATTCCTGCATATATATTACTGATTTCTGAGGTTCTAAAAATAATTTCGTTAATATACTCAGGCAAAGCCAAGCATGGTGGTACACACTTTTAATCTGAGTACTTGGGAGGCAAAGTCGGGTGGATCTCTGAGTTTGAGGCTAGCCTGGTCTACATATCAAGTTCCTGGACAACCATAGCTATTAAATAGAGAAGCACCTTCTCAGAAAAAAAAAAAGAAGAAGAAGAAGAAAAGGCCAGGGGTCAGGTGTGGTGGGACATACCTTACCTTTAATTCCAGCATACAGAAGGCAAAGGCAAGTGGAGCTCTGTGAGTTTAAAGCCAGCCTTCTCTACATATTGAGGTTCAGGCCAGCTGTGGCTATATAGTAAGAACCTGTCTCAAAAACAAAACTACTAAAATACTAAGGCATCTTTCCAAATTAAAACTGATGGTTCTAGACTTTAGGATAAGAGTCTTGCATATAGTCAAAATGACAAAAATCATCATTTTTCTGCCTTCACTTAAGTGGAGTCCTTCAGTGAGTCTGAAAAATTACCTAATGATAAGTCATCCCTTTATCAACAGGTAAGAAGCCACAGTGCCCGAGAACTCTGTTACTATATACAATGTGGAGAGATCTTCAGTGAGCATTCCTATTTCAAGACACAAGTGAAAACTCACAGCACTTGCAACACTGGACATTTTACTCACTCGAGCCATGACGCCTCTGTTCAAATGCACACCATCAAAACGTATCCGTGTAAGATTTGTGGTAGAGCCTTTGGACGTTCTTCAAATCTTAATAGACACTTACGAAGTCACACTGGAGAAAAACCCTATGAATGTAAGGAATGTGGAAAAGCCTTCACTACCTATTCAAGGCTAGTGGAACATTTTAGAACTCATACTGGAGAGAAACCATATAAATGCAAGGATTGTGGAAAAGCCTTTGCTAAGCGCTCAGGCCTTATAACACATATATCAACTCATGCTTCAGAAAAACCCTTTGCATGTAAAGAGTGTGGGAAGGCCTTTGCTTCATCCCCACGCCTTAGTCAACATGTAAGAATTCACAGTGGAGAGAGACCTTACATATGTAAGGAATGTGGAAGAGCCTTCCTGACTTCCTCATACCTACGGAACCACATAGGAAGAACTCACAGTGGAGAGAGACCCTATATATGTGGAGAATGTGGAAAAGCCTTCCATTCTTACTCAAATCTCCGTCGACATGTGAGAACTCACAGTGGAGAAAGACCCTATATATGCAAGGAATGTGGAAAAGCCTTCCTCAATTCCTCATACCTACATAACCATATAAGAAAAACTCACAGTGGAGAGATGCCTCATATATGTGGTGAATGTGGGAAAGTCTTCCATGCTTCCTCATACCTGCGTAGGCACTTAAGAACGCACAGTGGAGAGAGGCCATGTATATGTAAGGAGTGTGGGAAAGCCTTCCTCAACTCCTCGTACTTACGCAAACACCTAACCATCCATACTGGAGACAAGCCCTACGAGTGTAAAGAATGTGGGAAAGCCTACCGTAGGTACAATCTGCTGCATGACCATTTAAAAACTCACACAGTGGAAAAACCATTTGAATGTGATGTATGTGGGAAATCCTTTCAATATTTTTCATACCTTACTAAACACATTCGTATTCACACCGGAACAAAACCCTATAAGTGTAAGTATTGTGGCAAAGATTTCACTACTTCCTCAAGCCGAACTGAACATATCCGAACTCACACTGGTGAGAGGCCCTATGAGTGTACGGAATGTGAGAAAACCTTCACTTCATCCTCGAACCTCATTCATCATGTAAAAGTCCACACTAGAGAGAAACCTTTTGCTGAGAATGTAGGGAAGGCTACAGCAGATTTTACCTACTAACCAAACACTAGTACTTCATGGTGAATAGAATCACTTCAGATAGGAAGAATGTCAAATATCCTTAATCCCTCATGTCTTGATTTCATCATACTGGAACTTACACTATTAAGAAACCAGTGTGGAACAACCCCAATTATGACAGTTTACTTTGGAAACATAAAAGAACCCATACTCAAGATGCCCCATGAATTAAGGAAAGAAATATTAAAGCCAACACTATTTCCTAGGAACTTATTAAATATGTGAGACTGCAGTAAAGGGAAATACACTGATATAAGACATACAGAAGGTTGTAGTTCTGCTAAGTACTTTTAATTCATTAGTTCCAGGAGTTGAGAAAACTTTTTGAAAGTAAGGAATGTTAGAAAGTCACATAAACTTAATTCTCAGTGTTTAGTAAAAATTATAATTCATACCTAAGAGAAATCAACTATCTGGAAATTTTGTCTGTGTGCCCTGAAGTGTGGTATTGTTGGCAGCAGTAAGGCTTGTTGGATGATGTTGTTTATTTTGAACTTTTGATATCTGTCCTGATAGTCCTAGAGTGACTATCAGGTGACTATCCTCTAAGCAAC
>PVIU01027876.1:0-19818 GCA_004026605.1 Ondatra zibethicus | reverse complement strand
GCCAAATAGCAAGGTGAACCCAAACAAAAACATATATAGATCCTCCGGGAAATTGGAAGTAAACAAGATAGCTGGGCAAATGTTGGAAGCACGGGAGTGGGGTTAGGGGTGGAGGTAGGGGTGGGGGTGGGCGAAAGGGAAAGGGGAAGGGGGAAGGGAGAAGGGAAGGACTGGGGAGAGCTTGGGGGAATGGGAGGGTAGAGATGGAGGAAGGGTGGATATTGGAGAACGGAATAAGATATCTACATTAAGGGAGTCATTTTAGGATTGGCAAGAGACTTGGCTTTAGAGGGGATCCCAGGTGTCCACGGGGATGTTCCCACCTAGGTACTTGGGCAGCAGAGGAGAGGGTGCCTGAACTAGCCTTGTCCCATAATCATATTGATGAATATCTTGATCATCATCATAGAAATTTCAACCGATCGATGGAGATAGAGACAGAGACCCACATCCACATCAGAGCAATGGACTGAGCTCCCAAGGTCCAGTTGAAGAATAGAAGGAGGGAGAAGATGAGCAAGGAAGTCAGGACAGGACCGCGAGGGGCTAATCCACCAACTGAGACAGTGTGCCTGTTCTAATGGGAGCTCACCAAATCCAGCTGGACCAGGACTGAATGAGCATATGATCAAACCTGAACCTCTGAATGTGGCTGCCAATGGGGGCTGACAGAGAAGCCAATGATAATGGCACTGGGACCTATCTCTTCTGCATGTATTGGCTTTTTGGGAACCTAGTCTATATGGATGCACACCTTCCTAGGCCAGGATGGAGGGAGGAGGGCCTTGGGCTTCCCACAGGGCAGGGTACCCTGCCCCCTCTTAAGGAAGCAGTGGGAGGGAGGAGGAATAGTAGGGGGGAGGGAGGGGACTGAGAGAAGGGGTGGAAGTGTAAATTTTTGAATGAAAAACAAAAGAATATGGAAAAAATAAAATAAAAAATAAATCAACCACTCAGCTAATGCTTTCAGGATCTTTGAATGATTTTTGCTTAACTACAATTTTATAAGTTATAAAATTGTCCATTTATTGGCTGGCTCTCTTCCATTGAGAGGAGCTTTTGCTGTCCTACCCTGTCTCACAACTATCTCATCTCTCTCCTTTTTGTATCATTACAAAATCATTGATTTTTTTTAATTTCAATGTATTATAAACCACAGTTACTATTTTACTATTTTTTGAGACAAGATCTTACTATGTATCAAAGTTGACCTTGAACTCAAAATCAAGTTTTTGCTTCAGATTCCTGAGTACTTAGATTTAATTTTATTGTTTAATATTTAAACCTTTAAATTGTTCAAAAAAATCAAATTACTCTTATAGAACTCTCCTTTCTTTTCCACTCTTTATCTTTCCACTATGTTTTTCTGTCTCCTATAATTAACCAGTCCATCAATTTCTGGTTTATCGATTCATCCACTTTTCTTTTCTTTCCTTTTCTTTTCTTCGTATTAACCCAGGGCGTAGGCAACTGCTCTAAGACTTATCTATATCCTCAATCCCTATGCTATATCATAGGGATTGTATATACATATTCATATTCTAAAATGTCATTGTATCACTTCAGAGACCACAGTCATAGAATCACTACTGTTAGAAGTTCACTCCACCAAATGTGATCCTTGGTGTCCAAATGCATCCCCAAATCCAATGAGATATAGTATCCCACGTCTTCATACTTGGGATGTGACACTGGGGAAGAGCACATTGCCTCATTAGTCACACATTCAACTTTAGGTAGTACTGATCATTACAGAGCATGGTGGCAGGCTGAAATGAAATATGACTGAGAAACTATACTCAGGCCTTTTGTAGCCACAAAGATTAACTGATTGCTTTTAAGCCACAAAGCCTTTCAAATATGACATTTCCCAAGAAATATATCCATTCCTTTTCTTCCCTAAATAGTTTATAACTGTATATAATTGAAGTCCTTTTCATAAATTTCCATTTATTTTTGTCAAGAATAAATCCAAGTTGTTAGAACCAATGGAATATCAACATGAAGAAGGTATTGGAAACCAAGAGAAAAAAGGCCAGAGTTCTTTCATCCAACAATTATGTAGAAGCATCTGCTATCTTAGGTGTTCAACACCCATTTGAGAACAGACAAAGGTTTCTATCCAGCTAGCCTCTAGTGGGGCAAGAGAGAAAATAAAAAGCATTGAAATTAGACACAGAAAGAAAAGAAATAGCAGAACAGCTAACTACAATGAAGGCCCAAACACAGGAGTCTGGGTAGGCTGCAATGAGAACATGGCATGGGAAGATGCTTTGAAGGAAATGAACCCCCTGTTTGCTCAGGGCAAAGTTTATAACCTCCCCCATAAGCTTACCTAAGGCACTAAACTTACTCAATCAAGAAGGTTTCTACAGAGGGGACAAAGACAGCTGTGTCTTTGAACTCTTTCTTCCTGTTCCAGATGACTTAAGAACTATGCTTTTCAGTGCTCTGAAAACAGCATATATATATATATATATATATATATACCAATGGGTGTGAGGATGTCAAATCCAGGCCCCCACGCCCAGAAAGTCTCATCATCTTAAACTCTTTGAACAACTGTTTCCTTCTCTTTTACTCTGATAATAGTTTCCCTATAATTCGGGCTTAAATTATCAAATTGTGATTATGTTAAGATGGACTATGAGAATATTGACTGATGAAAATTAAGTATATAAGTATGTAGATATAGATTCAGTTACTGAGTGATCTTATAGTTAATATTAGTGATTAAGATTGGAATTAAAAAAGACTTGGTTTCCCTTAGCTGGCTATCGAGGGAAATCAGGACCACTTGGAAAATAAAACTGCCATAGTTTGTGAATTTGTTGCTATTTAATAAATTCTGACATTGTGGAAAGACACAAATATGTCTGTCAATGTTCTAACACTGCACATTCACAGGCTAAGTGTGTGTTCTGAACACTCTGTTGTAAGTATACCATGCCCATGAATACCACTTCCATCCTAAGGGCAATCCTTCATTCCACTGCCATGGTAAGCAGGGTGAAATCTCTGTTCTGGCTGCTTCCTGCTAAGTGGGAGCTGGACAGGGGGTAGGGAGGTGGAGAAGAGTGGATTGTGGAACAGGTCTTGGTGTGGTGAGATCTGTCCAAGTTCAGGCAGAATCTGAGAAGGGTTAGAGTGTCATGCTCTGGTAGGTGAATAAAATCTGGGGAAGGGTTTCTCTTCAGTAGAAAAGAACAGAAGACAAAAAAAAGATGAGAGGGGAAGGCTGGAGAGATGGCTCAGAGGTTAAGAGCACTGGCTACACTTGCAAAGGTTCTGAGTTCAATTCCCAGCAACTACATGGTGGCTCACAACCATCTGTAATAAAATATGGTGCCCTCTTCTGGCCTGCAGGGACATATGCAGGCAGACCAGTGTATACTTAATAAATAAATAAATCTTTGCCGGGCGGTGGTGGTGCACACCTTTAATCCCAGCACTTGGGAGGCAGAGGCAGGCGGATCTCTGTGAGTTCGAGACCAGCCTGGTCTACAAGAGCTAGTTCCAGGACAGGCTCCAAAGCCACAGAGAAACCCTGTCTCAAAAAACCAAAAAAAAAAAAAAAAAGATGAGAGGGAGACAAAGGTCAGCTACAAATGAACGCCATTACAAAACTTAAGAACAAATGTCCTGGACAGGGTGGTGCACACCTCTAATACCGGCACTAAAGAGGCAGAGGTGGGTAGATCTTTGTGAGTTAGAGGATAGTCTGTTCAACATAGAAAGTTCCAGGGCTACATAGTGGAATCCTGCTTCAAAAACAAATATTAATATATGCATATTTATACATACATACATACCAAAACAAAATTTCACTATAAGCGGCTAAGTTGAAAGGGACTTCATTTTATATACCACTCCCAAATTTGACAACTTTATACTCAACTTGTAAGTTCATAGAATTTTGATATCAAATTCCATCAAATGGATATTTGTTTGTATGTCTGAAAGAGTCAATTTCCAAGTATTTTTTCCTTAGGAGAGGCTGTATTAATAAATAAAAAGGGGGGGAATAGCTCCCCCAAACTAGTATATGTATGGTTATTCTTTCACTTAAATACACTACACTTTTAAATTTGATTAACAAGTTCCGGAGGCAATATGGTTAACATGTAAAAATAAAACCGAAATTGTAACCAAATCTTTTTCTGGGACTAAACACAATGGAGTAAAGGACAGAATTTAATGGATTTAAATTCTAATGGACAGAATTAGGAACAGTAACAAAGTCAAGGAATTAACTATGTCTAGACATCTCTCTAGATTTCTATTTGAGGAACAATATACATATTTTTCTCGTCCTTTGAATTCCCAAGCCAGGAGTTCAGAAGCTGCTATTGAAAGGATCATCATCCTTAATTCTCAATCCATTTATCAGGCTAAAATGCAAATACCAGTGTGAATTCATTTCAACAGTCCCAACCCCTAAAGTTCTCAGGGAACATGCTGTGCTAACTGGGGAAGGGTTAAGCCACTGCTATTTTTCAGATCTGAAAACAGTTGCTCTGATATGAGAAGAATCATCACAATGGTGCCATCTCTCTTCTATAAAAGCTATACACATTTTTTGCACAACTGTATGATTGTTATGGCAACCATAAAAATGGAACTATCATTCTTCCAATTACACACTACCCATACTAGATTACCTTTAACACTACCCTGAATTTCTTTTCAGAACATGCTGTCTGTCCTATAGATGCTTAGAAGCAAGATAAAGTAGTCTCTTTCAAAGGGAGATTCCACAACAATGACTCTTTCAAAGGACTAGCTCTTCAGGAATTCTAGGGCTTTCCTGTCAAGTCTTTTTATCCCCTGGTCACTGTGAGGCCTCAAAATATTCTTCCTGGGAGGCAGAGGAACTGCCTGGAACATGTATTCTCAAAATGAATATTTTATTAAGTTTGTGCAGAGGAAAGATAGTGTTCAAGCAACATGAACAGTCTCACTAGACCTGGCATAGTTCTGTAAAACACTGAGGCCATTTGCCAGTTCCCATTTATTAATGTAAGAGGCTGTCTAAGCCATATGTACTACATTTTAATGAACTTTGTTCTGTAAATAATGACAAGATGAATACACATTTTTTAAATGCCCAAAAAATATCAGTTATACTTCAAGATGACCAGGAACCCTATGATTACTTTCTCCAAAGTGAGTAGACGTCAGAAATTTCAAAGGAAGAGTACTCAGTAATGAAGAAATCCCAGCCTTGTCTTTTATATCTCTAAGTTTTCATTTTGTGTCCAAATCCTCTTGCATTGTTCTGAACTAGTTCTATAAGTAAAAGCAGGGGTGGGAGTATACTAACTGTGAATTTCTGGCAGATTTAATGTTAAGTACTTAGATCCCAGAGAAAAACATGCTAATAATTACTGTTAGGGTACAGAGCATTTCGAAATAAGGACTTGGGGTAGAATGAAGCACTGAAGGCTCCTCTATGCACCCATACTCAGAGGAGGAGAGGCCCAGGGAACTCCTCACACAGCCTATATCTCAAGGGTCCAGGCCTGCCTGCTCACTTTAGACAAAGTTCCTGGTCTCTTGAAGTATAACTGATACTTATTTTGGCATTTAAAAATAAACCCATGTTGCCATTATTTACAGAAAAAAGTTCATTAAAGTGTAGTATATATGGCTTATACAAGCCTCTTACCTTAATGGCCTCAGTGTTTTACAGAACTACGGGCAGGTCTAGTGAGACTGGTTGTGATGATTGAATGCCATCATCTTTCCACTGCATCCATTTAATAAAACATTCATTTGAGAATACACGTTTTCTCCCTCCCTCCGACCCTTTGGCTGACTCCCACTGCCTAGTCCTTATCAAGCTTGGGCCAGCTCTGAATTTACACTCCTATTTTCTACTTCTGCTGAAGTAGCTCAATATCTAGGCTCTTTTTCCTTCTTTGCTTTTTATATGCTTCAGCATTTGACTACCAAGGTAAAGTAAACTTCTAAGACAGAGAATTCAATTGTACTCCCTTCTCAAATACCAGTTTTAAGGATCGTACAGCATCCGAGAGTCTCCCTGACTTTACTAGATTAAGGACTGTGAGGCTGTTTGAGCTGAATGCCCATGAAATAGAATACTAAAATAAACAAAAACCTGGCCCTTTTGCTCAAGAGCTTAATCTACTTCTACCTCATGCAGCAATGACTTTCCTAAGGAGACAAGGCCCAGAATAATCCTGAGAGAAAGATCATTCAGACTACAGTTTGGTCAAGACTAAGCTATAATGCTGCGTATCCACTCATTTGACTTCTGGCAATGGCTAAGGAGCTTGTTAGGACTCGGCTCTGCTAACAAAAGTGCCTCCCCACTTCTACTGACCTTCACTATCTTAGGACTTTGGTGAACGTGTTCTGTCCAAACATCTTTGGAGAGGGAGAGGAATGTGTGGAAATCCATCTTTTTTCTTCTATACTCAATTCTCTCTGAAAAGACTTTCCCCACTAAAATGGTTAATTCATACAGTGTCTGTTTCCACTTGTTGCAAATACTAGAAATAGTTTTGCTGAACTAATTTCTTGCTGGATTCTGACCAAAAGGCTGAGAAGTAATTCAATTAGTTCTTTTAGGTTCTTCTCTTTTTAAAAAAAATCTTTAAAATTTTTATTTATATTTATGCATATTGAATATGTACATGGCATGGCATGAGTGTGAAGGCCAGAGAACAACTTGTGGGAATCAGTGCTCTCCTTCTACCAAATAGACTCCATGGATTAAATTTAGGTTGGCAAGGTTGGGAACAGTGCCTTTATCCAATGAACCATCTCACCAATACATTTACTTAACTTACTTGTGCGTGCGTGCGTGCGTGCGTGCGTGCGTGTGTGTGTGTGTGTGTGTGTGTGTGTGAGTGTGTGTGTGCGCGCACGCATGCATGTTTGCAGAGGCACATGCACACATCTACTAAACTATCTTGCCAAGCAGTTTGGGTGCTCTTTCATTAATTCCAACCTTTAGAACAAAGACTAGAGATAGCACAAATGTTTTTCACATAACAGGGCTTATACCACAAGAAGCAACATAAGAATTGAACTCTATGGTGATGCCTTGGGGCTTCCAGCCACTGCCTCAAAAGACAGTCCCAGAATTTTTTTTTTTGCAAGTTTAGGAAAAAAGTCCTTTGGATGACAAATATATGGCAATTAATGATATAGTAAAAGGGATTGAAAAGTGGGAAGAGGGAGAATGCGGGGGCACAGGTAGAATAGAGTCTTTATTTCCTATGTGACTTTTGGGTATGGTATTGTACACTAATGATGTTTAGAAAGAAGCAAGGGACAATAATTGATCAAGTACAATGGACACACAGATCCAAGCTAAGAAATATATATATAAGAATATTACAAGTCAACACAACATAATGGGAAGGAATATACATTAACCTATGGCTCAGATAAACCCACAGGGTTACATATTTAGTAAGGAGTGAGAATTCAAGCCAAATTTACTTTTAAATTTCATGTTCTTCTTCAAAAGTTTTTTCAAGATTTATTTTTATTATTTTTAATTATGTGTATGTCTGTGTCTTTGTGAGAGTATGTGCATGTGAGTGCAGGTGCCTGTGGACACCAGCATAGGGCATTAGATCCCTTGGAGTTACAAACAGTTGTGAGATGCCCAATATGGTGCTGGAAATGAAATGAAACTCAAGTTCTCTGCAAGAGCAGTACACTTTCTTAACCACTGAGCCATCTCTCTGGCACCTAAATCCCACATTCTTAATGTATTTCACCTTTGTGACATCAAAATCATTTAAACTTTCCAACTCCTGTCATGAAAATGAATAAGTAGCATAACTTATTAGTCCTGTCTTTATTAAGACAGGAGTGAGAAATTCCAGTCTAGTCAGAGCTATAGAATGTGTCTGTTTCAAACAGTCAAAACTAAATAAATAATACATAAGTGAACATAGCTGTGGTAGGCATGTCGGTGCCCTGTTCTCATAAGGCCTCTACTGAATCAGTATGGAACCCAAACAGGGACACTCTGAGCCTTGCCATAGAGTCTAGGACTGGGACAGGAACGGGAGAGGGACACAAGGAAGAGAGCGGTTGATGGAGAAATGAGAAATCAGTCTCCTTCTGGGTGGATGGGCCCACTGGGAAGGAACAGGCAAAGGAGGTTCCTCTGAGTGAAGAGAATGAGAAGGGCAGAAGAAGCAGAAGGGAGGAGAGAAGTTTTTGGGTTCCTGCCTCACAGTCCCTAGTAGTTCCCTGCCCTTGGGTTCTGGGAGGCACTACAGGAGCCTTAAAACAGATTCCCTTTTCTGCTTAAGCGAGCTCCAGTGGTTTCTGTTCATTGGGCCCAAAAAAGTCTTAATTAAAGCAACAGCTGTGGAAAGTTTCCTAGAATGGCAAACTTGTCATGGCTTTCTCTCATGCTTTCTCATTAAGAAAGCTGTGACAGCATGTTACAGTCATCGCTTCCACACCACCCACTCCAGGAAGCAGTGTGAGCCTTCCAGGTGTGGGAGACAGAGGGAGGGCATGGATGAATTGTAAGGTCAGGTTTCCATTTCAAAAACAAGTCAACTTTAAAACTACTGCCTTTGTCATTCAAATTCCATAAAGCACAATGCTAGAATACTGATCTCATGGCCAGCAGGAGTTTGAAGTTAAAAAGACTCTAATTTCTATTTTCTCAGTGTGCAGGAGGGAAGGCAAAGTGCTTTTGGACAGATTGATCTTCTTATCATGGACATGGGTTATGATGGTGCAGAAATGAGGATCAGAGGAGAGAGCTGCCAGGACTGCATGCCTGACTGCAAGTTCCTGCTCTGTCTCCTGCAGCTATGTGACCTTGCACTTGTCTGAGCTATAGTTTCTGCATCTGTCAAATGGAGCCATGTGTTCCACAGTGGTGGTTTAGTGATTAGGATAATACATATGAATAAAAGGTATAAAACAGGCATTCAGTAAGTGATATGCTTTGGTTGCATGTATACGATAAAACGTCAAACTCCTGCCTATGTTCACCTTTTCCCCCTACCTTGGATATTTTTTGGCCAAGTATTAACAGAGACGATCTACCAGGGAACTGACTTTTCCCCTTGGTATGTGTGTCAAACACAAGAGCAGAAAAGACAAAGAAGGGTTGTCATCGAGTGCCTACTGTGTGCCCAGTACTGCCTTAGATTTGAGCGACATATGAGAGTGTGTGAACGATTTATTATTTTCAAAGTAACTATTTCAAAAAGAAATGATTAAATATGACTATAGAAAAGGATAATTGAACACACATTTAAAGTATTGTTATGCTTGTGGGAACACTCCTATCCTAGGAATTCTAATTACATCTGAAAGACCACAGGAGAACTGTTTAAACAATCACAGTTTGAAACTCTTGATTCTTGCATATATAAACTCTGGGATAATTCCACTAAGACGACCCTTAGGCAACAGGAACATAGGCAACTTGCAAGTGAGCATGAGAAGGGGAACCGTGTAACAAGGACAGATGCTTCCATAGGTAGGGGCTCTTCCGCACAAGGCTAACAAGACTCTGTATACTCATTCACATAATGCCACAATGCTTAAACAATTTTTGGATTCTTTAAGAACCACTTTCTAAGCCAATTCTAAGCTTCACAAGTAAAATCAGTTTTACTACTTTATAATTACGCTTTTTTTAAAAAAAAATAGTTGGATTATCCACCTTGATCACCCACCTGATTTACCACCTTTGGCTCTGAACTTCCTTGGCTCTTTCCAAAAATCAAATCCACCCTCAAAAGATGAAGATTTGCCATTGTTGAAAATGTGCCTCAGGCTCTGAAGGCAATTTCCAAAGAAGAGTCCAAAAATGTGTATGTCCTCCAGAGCTGCTCACCCACTGCTTGCCAGCTGCTCCTGGCCCTTCTCATTCCCAAGCCACTTCAGGACCTTGCTTCTCTCAGGCTCCCCTCACCTCCCTGCATAGCAAAGCCCTTAAAAGAGACATTTGTGCTCAGACTTCCCCTCCTTCCTTCCCTCCCACTCCTCAGTGAACTGGAATCTGGGTTTTGTTCTAGTCACTACATGGAACAGTTCTTGGCACATCTAAAAGACAAAGACATGAATCTGACAGCTAAATACAGTTTTATGACCTGAGTTCCAGTCTTGTCCCAACTGAACACACTGCACAGAGAACATGATTAGAATTGGACACAAACTCACCTTTTCTTTTTGTCAACTCTTCTAAGGCCTACATTTCCCCAAGTCTAACTTGTTCTAGGAAGCTTCTGGGAAATATGGCATGCTTTGGAGTCTATTCTTGGTATTCTCCTCATCAGACTTTACTCAGTGGTAGCCTTTACTAATCATGTGACTCTAAACACCTATCTGACCTTCAGAATTTGCACCTGGGTACCAGGCCTATTCTTCTGTCTCTTCTTTTGAATGCTAGGCATATAATCTGCAAATTTTACTCATCACATAGAAGAATTATGGTTCATACTCTTTATTACATTATCTTAGACATCTACTCTTAAACTTCACCATGGTCTGTGGCTATTGTTTATACAATTCATGGATCACGTGGGTATCTCCTCCTAGTGAGGCATGCAGGCATCGGGAAAACAGCAGTCCAAAAGACTCCACTTAGCTTGAGCTATACAAATACCCCTTTCCCTACAAAGCACTTAGCAGACTGGTACCCAGTCTCTACTGAGCTTCATGTATGCTTCTCTAAACAAAGGCTTAGGGTCACTCTGACTTTTAGCTCCCAAACACTCCTAGTAACTCCGTTTTCTGTGGTCAAACATATCCTGAAGCATATCCAGGAACTACAGGTAATAGGTTGATTCAGCCTGGGTAGATTTTGGATACATGCACAGTAAGGCAAATTATTTCCTCTGGATGATCTTCAACAACTCTATTTACTATTATATTCCTATGCACAACTGGGTGAACACATGATTAAAATTGGATGTACCATAATAAAGAACATACAAAGTGAACAAAGGCTCATATAATCCAAACCTGTCAGTTAAAAGAAAAAGCCACTCATACATCACCCTTAAGTAACCAACTCCTCCTGGCCTTGGATGAAAGAAAGCCCCAAGTATTCCTGGGCACTCTGGTTCAACTAGCCTGCTGCTCCTCTGCCGTGTGTCTAGCCTCACTTTCACCCCACTTTTTAATAAAACTCCTTGATGCTATGCTATTTCTGTTTAGTTTTTCAGTCTTTGGAAACACCAGTGAGAATTTCTCTCAGAGCACATGACAATCTTAACTGATTCTTTTTTCTTAAATAATAAGGCAAAGTACAGTGACATCCTATTAGTCCTTCAAAGTTAAAAAGTCACTTGCTCTGTAAAACAAGTTCTTCATACTACAACAGGTACTTTCTAGTTTGTGCTGTTTTGAAATGGACCCTTTTATTTGACGTAGTTATAAATAAATTGGCAGCTGTGAGAAATAAAAACAGATGCTATGTTCTTTTATCAGGTTCCAAACAGTAGAAGTTTACAATACTATACTACAGTGACAAAACTCAGATACTGACACTGACACAGTCAACTTTATTTAGATTTCCAGTTCCAACTTGTACTCATTTATCTGCATACTTTCAATACAATTTTACTGTATGTGCAGGTTCATGGAACCATCACTTGTCAATCAAGATACTGAACAAAACACTGAAGAAAGAATATCTTGATCACTCCCAGCTTCTCTGAACTCCACCTCCTACAGTCACAAGCAACTAAAATCTATTCTCTAATTCTTAAGTTGGTCTTTTCAAAAACTGTTCCATAAATGGAATTCTGTGCTATGCAACCTTTAGGACTGGCTTTTCTCACCTGGCATAATTTCCTAAATATTCATGCACATTGTCATATGTACCAGTGAGGACCATCCCAGGTGCACAATGGTTTGTCTAACAATTCACCAGTTAAAGGAGAGCTGGGCTGTCTCCAGTTATATTATAAATTATAAATATTATAATTATTATATTACATATATTATAATTATCTATTCTAAATAAAGCCATTATGAAAATCCATCTACAGTTTTTTTATGAAAAGATATTTTCATTTCTATGGGATAAATGCCCAGAAATGCAATAACTGGTTTGTATGATGGTTATACTTAGTTTATTAAGAAACCACCCAAGTGTCTAGAATGGCTGCGGCATTTTGCAATTCCACTGCCAGTGTTTGAGTGATCTACCTTCCCACATTTATACCAGTCTTGAACTTGTAACCCTGGTATATGCAAACTGGAGAGATGGCAAAAATTTTATTTTACCAGTTCACCACCCCTTTCTTTGTAAAGTCACAAGCAATGAAGCTCAGTTTCCAACAACAGATTTTAAGCAAGCTAGTCAGAAGAAAGAGCCCTGGAGGAAAAGATTAATAGATGTTCAATGGCAAGCTGGCCCTGTGCTTAGAATCTAGAGTATCTAGAAATGGCCAGGACTTACCTTCCAACCTAGGAGTCTACCCTGTTTCCCACTTGCACTGGCTGCCTATAAAACCACATTTCATTGGTTAAGAAAGAAAGGGTCTTGGTTTCTGAAACTCATTTTCCCTGCTATCATTTGAAGAGCACTCTTGTTTGACTTTGCAAATTGCAAAACTCCTGGTAAAAGTCACCATCTGTCTATCATTCATACTTACCATGTGTGGCTCTTGGCAATTTGTGGTAAGTGTGAGGCTCTTCTTGGAACCATACTATGGACAAGGTGTTGTCCTTTGTGGTTTTGGTACCGATTTTTGGAAGAATTTTAAGAGATCAAGGTATACTTGAAATCCTATCATTTGAGGAACTGTTTAGACCTATATGGACTGTCATGAAGGCAAACTTTAATTCTTATAATTTGGTGGTATTTTTTGAGCCATTTTGATTGTTTTGCTCCTTCCATTCATCTGACAAGAAAGCATGAACTTGTACATAACTAATGGAAAAGAAATCTAAGAAAAAAAACAAAGGTTGACTTCAGGTTCTGGTATCTATTGTAAGGCAAGATTCTGGCATCAAATGACAAGAGCTGTTGGGAATACTAGATCCCTGGGAACTCACTTCAGGAAGTCAAAAAATAACTCTCTTGTAAGGACCCAACTTTCTTCAAACTATGCAGGATTACTATTGGCAGTTGAGAGAAAGCTCTGCTGTAAAAGGGGCTCTAAATTGGAACCTGGGAGCAAATGTCCCTGAGGACCTTTTCCAGTACCAGGATCAGGGTTTGATAATAGCTATGTCCTGTAATGATGCTTATCAGCATGCCCTGTCTTAATCATGGTATTTTGTCTAAGCACTTTCTCTCATCTTGCTTCCTTCCATGCATGCTGGGTATCCAGTTCTCACCTTCTGGAGTTCTTTATCCTAACCTTCTCCTGACTCACAAAGGGACAGAAGGGGTTCTGAGTGGGAATCTTGGGATCAAAGCCCATAATAACTCAAGCTGAAGAAACTACTTTTGTGTCAGTATTAGATGGCTCTGGAGGCCGCTGAGGATAGACTCCTCCTTTATGATTAGCTCTGGACCATACCTATAAACACTAGACAGAAAAGCATTAGCTTTGCCTCTTCTTAGGATTTAAAATGCCATATGAAAGATGGGTATGGTATTAGGGCTTTGTTGAGGCATATTTAGGGAAAGCTGTTGCTTCCTAGTCAAAAGAATGGGAGTGGGTTCTACCTCTGGCCTTGGTGGAGACATTACATTCTGATCTTACCCTAAGAGAAGAACACTACATATGAATAGTTAATTTCACAGGACCTATCTATCAATCACCTGGCCCAAAGACCAGCTCTCGGGAAATCTGATTCATATAAAGACATACTAAGAAGATGGGGGAATAATTACCATGTCAATGAGATAATGTGCTTATGCTTTTCAGAAGTTCCTCCCTGCCAGCATCTGTTTACAAATCTTTACTATGCCAAGCTAGTCCACTTTTTAAAGTTCTAAGTCAAAAAGCATAGCTTTTCCTTTTTCTTCTTTTAATTTAAACCCAAGCATGCTTTCCCTGGCAGGGCTTTCTGACCTCCATGCCTAACTCAAAAGGCATGGCTATCTCTCTCTCTTTTGGCCAGCTCCCTCCTCCTGGCACCTTTAGAGATTCTGCAGCTTGCCTGCCCTGTTGTTTTTCTTTCAAACTCTAATAAAACGGTCCTTGAGCTTCCTTCTGAGTCTGTTTTTAAATTCTTCTTATTAACAAGACTAAGAACCCACAAAAGGGAACCCCAATTTCCCTGGTAAGACGTGGTGCCAAAATCTCAGATTGAATACATTCCTTAGGATATCTGTTCTGGCTCCGACCTGATAAAACAGGATGGAAAAGCTTCATGAAGCTCCAGTGAAGAGTTCTCAGGTCACAGAGAGTAGTCTTTACCTTCCTCAGCAAAGGGCTACATCTAACTGTAAACACACTAGATACACCTCCTCAGTCTCTAAAGTGTGACTTTCTGACATTTTCTTGATCATTTTAAAATTCATTGTAAAAGAAATTTCCATTTGTAGGACAGTTTCCTTCTTTGCTAATTAGCAAAGACAAGCAAAGATACTAAGTGGCTACAATAAGCCTAGTCTTTTGACTTTTTTGTTTGTACTGGGCTTTTGCTTAAGCCCTTCTCAACAGCATTTGGGTTAGGTTCTCTGTCCTAAGATGGAAATTTGCTGATAGTTTATAGAGAGTCACACATACCCTGCGAAGTGTAGATTTAGGAATAAGGAGTGCTTATTCCAATGGAGGAAGTCATTTGATCACTGGTCTAAATTTTTAAATGGCAAATGAGTACTGCAAAATTTGGAGGCTTTTGTCAGTTTTTAGGTATGGCTGTGTGTGTATATAAAGTTAGGTCTACTGTCAGGCATATGTTTGTATACTCTCTACAGATATGTAAGTTGTGGTCACATTAACTAAAATTGTTAAATTAAGCTCTTCATATGCCTTAAGTAAATCTTAGACAAATAAGTGATGTTAAGATCAGGCTGTGTCCTTCTCTAAGTTACTATATATTGTCAGACTGCCTTCTCTGAAAGACTTCATTATTTATTTAATATGTATGTGTGTTTGTCTTCATGAGTTTAAGTACTATGCATGTATAGGCCTCCACTGGTCCTAAAGAAGGTGTTAGATCTTCTGGGACTGGAGTTACAGAGGCTGTGAGCCATCAGATTTGAGAATGTAAGTCCTATGTAAGAGTAGCCAAACTCTGGTACCAAGAGACTCCAGTTTACCAGCAGCTTTTGACTCTATTTTGAGGATGGAGGCTAACTGTGCACTCAGACAGATATGTAAATACCACCTGTCCAGCACCCCTGTGCAGCACAGACTGATAACTGACCTATTCGTGGGAGTAGAAAGAGTGCCACCCTATAAACAATATGGTGAATGAAGACTGTAAGGGCACGTGGGAATATTATAATCATATCAAGAAAATCAGCTCTAAGAACTTACTGGACACACCAGACTGAGGAAAGGCTGCAAATCCCTCTCTTAGGTCCCATAAAGAGATAAACACCCTCCACTATGATGGCAACAGCCCCATCAACCTGTCATCCTACATTCTATGTGTAACTCAAGGATCTACAGGCAGAGAACTCCCAACTTTCCTTGGGGCTTCTGCTCTACCCGGTAGCAGCTATTCTGGACCCAGCTCTTTCCCTTACCTCTGCAGCTGGATTTAACTCTATTTCTTCCTCTAGGCCCTGTGATCCACAGCTGCAGCTTCTCTGTGACTGGCTTGGGTTCTCAATGTGTTATCTTATCAATACAGACTATTTACATTTCTATCAACCTACATACACCTCCAGAAACTGCCCCAGCTTCTTTATCCCTTTATAGTGTAACCTACATACTCACACAGACAATAAGAGATGTTTACTGTGTAATATGTGATATATGAGTTAGTATTAGTAATTATGACAGAAATAAAAGAATCTGTTCACTTCTGACAGATTATGAAGGGAAATGAGAGTATCTGGCAAAGTGCTGAAATTGAAACTGTATCTTGTGAATTAATTCTTAATAAATTCTGACATTGTGGGAAGTTACAAGTGTGTTCTATGTTTCTGACATACTATATTCACAACAAGCTAATTTAATTTGTTGGTAAAATAAAATAAATATTAAAATTAAATTGCTTTTAAGACAACATATGGGGTTGGAGAGATGGCTCAGTGGTTGAGAGCACTAGCTGCTCTTGCAAAGGACCCAGGTTTGATCTCTAACACCCATAAGATAGCTCAAATACATACATAACTGATTCTGAGGGATCAGATGCCCTCTTCTGATTTCTGTTGGCACCAGGTACACACATGCAGGCAAAATACTCAGACACATAAAATTTTTAAAAAATTTAAAAGACAACATATATTTCACCTGTGTGTATATTTATAGTTCTTTTAGACTTTTATGTTAAAATGTACATGCCATGTCCAGCTATTTCAATCCAGTTTCGTGGGTTATCTTGGTTAGGATTTTTATTGCTATGAAAAGACACCATGACCAAGGCAACTCTTTTGAAAGAAAGCATTTAATTGGGAGCTTGCTTACAGTTTCAGAGGCTGTCTTAGTTAGGATTTCTATTGCTGTGAAGAGACACCATGGCAACTCTTATGAGGGAAAACATTTAATAGGGGCTGGCTTATAGCTCAGAGGTTAAGTCTGTTATCATGGCAGAAAGCAGAGTGGTATGCAGGCAGACGTGGTGCTGAAGAAGAAGCCAAGAGTTTCTACATCTAGAACTGCAGTCAGCAGGAAGAAAGAGAGCCACTGGGCTTGGCTTGAGCACCTGAAACCTCAAAGCCCACCACCTCCTATGACACAGTTCTGGTGTGGGAGGTCCTTCTGTATATGTGTTGCTTTTATCCATTAATGAATAAAGAGGCTGCCTTGGCCTGTGATAGGGCAGAGTAGAGCTAGGAGGGGAAAACTAAACTGAATGCTGGGAGAAAAAAGGCGGAGTCAGTGAGAAGTCAAATAGCCCTGCCAGAGACAGATGCTGGATGGAACCTTGCTGGTAAGCCACAGCCACATGGCAATGCACAGATTAACAGAAATGGATTAATCAAAGATATAAGAGCTGACTAGCTTTTCCAATAGGAATCAGAAAATCTTTTGACTGAGTTTCTGCAGAAAGTTCAAATGCAACTCCATACATCAGTTCATTCTCTAGCATCACCAATGGATTATCATCACAGATGGCTGATTTAATAAGTCCTTTTGCATCCTCGGAATTCCAGGGGCTGACCACTTTTAAACCTGGGCCGTGCCCATACCATGTAGCAAAGCATTGTGAGTGCTGGGCAGCTACACCTGCTGAGGCACCATTGGGCCCCCTGAATATTATGGGCATAGGCTGAAGGCCAGCAGACATGTAGTAAGTCTTACTGGCTGAGTTTATAACCCGGTCAATGGCTTGCATAGAGAAGTTGAAGGTCATAAATTCACAGATGGGCCGCAACCCAGCCATAGCTTCACTAACAGCAATTCCAGCAAAGCCCATCTCTGATATGGGGGTGTCTATGATCAGTCAAAAGATTTTCTGATTCCTATCAGAAAAGCCAAGGGACCAACATCACTGTAGTTACCCATTCAAGACCAGTGGGGCACTGCCTAAAAGTTGTGGCTGTATTGTATAAGGAGGGAATTGAATGTGAGGTGATAAATGTGCGTACTATCAGACCAATGGACATTGAAGCTATAGAAGCCAGTGTCATGAAGACAAATCACCTTGTAACTGTGGAAGAAAGCTGGCCACAATTTGGAGTAGGAGCTGAGATTTGTGCCAGAATCATGGAAGGCCCTGCATTCAACTTCCTCGATGCTCCTGCTGTTCGTGTCACTGGTGCTGATGTCCCTATGCCTTATGCAAAGATCCTAGAAGACAACTCCATACCTCAGGTGAAAGACA
The DNA here is from genome assembly GCA_004026605.1 of Ondatra zibethicus. Lineage (NCBI taxonomy): Eukaryota > Metazoa > Chordata > Mammalia > Rodentia > Cricetidae > Ondatra > Ondatra zibethicus. The sequence goes on along the minus strand of PVIU01027876.1, from coordinate 1,950 downwards.
TCATATTTGCAATAAAGAAGACATTGAATGTCTAATTTGGACTTTGAATATTAAGTCATTGAAATTTATTTAAAATACTTGTTGGGACTTCATCTGATGTATACTGAGAAACTTTACTATCATAAAGTTAATGCTAGAGAAGCAGCAGGTGTCTCTGTACTGGTAAGAAGTGTAAATATGCTTATGAGTGGAAAATACTCCCCGCTCTAGATGCTATACTTTCTTTGTCTGTTACTGTGAGTCTAGTCTTTGAATAAGATTAATATAAATATTTCTTTCACTACAAGGGGCAAGAATGTTGCAGAGCCGTGATGAAAGACATACTCCCAGAAGATAACTTATATGTTTTAAAAGTATATTATCTACATTTGCTGTTAAATTGTTTTGATAAGGAATAAAGGGGATTCCTACCTTAAAAAAAGGAAAAGAAAAAGAGCTAGCTAGCAATATGCTTAAGTGATTGGCCAAGCAGTGATTTAAATAATATAGTTTCTGTGTGGTTATTTTGTGGTCTGGGCATCTGGGAATCCACAAGTGACCACCCCCAATAACAGTTCCTCAAATAAGGCCATATATTCTAATCCTTTCAAATAATGCCACACCTTATGAGCCTATGGGGGCCATTTTCATTCAAACTACCACATGGGTCTTCACTATAATGTAGGACTATTAGAATTTATTTTATCTAATTTTAAGAATAATTTTAACAGGTGTGATGGTACACACTTTTAATCTCAGGAGACAGACCAAAGCAGAACTCTATGAGTTCAAAGCCAGCATGGTGAGTTACAGGTTAGCTAGGTCCACATAGCAAAATTCTGTCTCAAAAAAAAATTTAATCAAGAGACTGAGGATATAGCTCAGTGGTAGAGTACTTAGGCACCATGCTCAAGTCCCTAGGTCTAATAGCTACTACCATATAAAGAATAATCATATCAATTATATCATAGTATATTTTAAATACTATATGCATTATAGCTAACATTTTAAAAAGTTTGGAAAAATTGATCTAAATTATAATTTTTAACAGTAGAAAGAAGCTAGTAGGTAGGAAATTTAATTAAAAAGTTAAAGGTATAAATTCTTGTGCTTATGGGGTTCTTCCTGCTGTTGCTCTTTTTGAGACAGGGTCATACTATGTAGCTCTAGCTAGCCTAGAACTCACTGTGTAGACAAGACTAACCTCAAACTCACAAACACACTGCATTTGACTTTTTACATGGGCTTCAGGATAGACTGTAGGTTGTCAGGCTTGTCTCCCTCACCCTGTTGAAAGTTCTTAATGAATTTTAGGTTACTGGCTCTTTGCTGAATATGCAATTGCAAATATTTTCTCCAAGTCTGTAGCTTTTTTTTTTTTTAAATCAGGGTCATTCACAAACCAAAAACGTTTAGTCCTATGAGACCTACTGTATTCTTGTAAGGACTGTGCTTTAAGTGTCCAAGTCTCAAAGTTCTTCAGCACACAGAACATCCTCTAGATATCCTATTTTCTTCTGTCAGTCTTAATCTCTATATTTTATATTTAAATGCATGATTAACTGAGGTCATTCTTGCATAGGGCATGAAACTTGACTGAGGTTTATTTATTAGCCAGTGTTTGTTCAGTGCCTCCAGCACTACTTGTTGCCATCCAATTCCTTTACTCCCTTGTCAAAAATCGACAGGGCACATTTGTGTGGTTCTATTTATGGGTTCTCTGTTTCATTTCATCATCTTGCATATTCTTTGAAGGTTTTTGAAGGTGATCTTTATCAAGTTAATATTTTTCTCTTTTCCTCTGAACTAAGCAATTCTAGTATTTTAGTTCATTGAATGCTGAACCTTTATAAATGCTTTCCTAATGTAGATATCTTATTCCCTTCTCCAATGTCCACCTTTCTTCCATCTTCACCCTCCCACTCCCCCAAGCTCTCCCCAGTCCTTCTCCCTTCTCCTTCCCCCTCTCCC
>PVIU01027875.1:0-19797 GCA_004026605.1 Ondatra zibethicus | reverse complement strand
GAAGGAAGGAAGGAAAAGAAAAAATGAAAAGGGAAAAAGCAAGACAGGACTGGAGAAAAGGCTCAGTGCTTACTACCAGAGGATTCAGGTTCAATTCCCAGTATCCACATCGTAGCTCACAACCTTATCTGTAACTCCAGCCCCAGGAGCTCCAATATCCTCTTCCAACGTCAGCAAGCACCTACTGCAACATGTGGTACACAGACATACATGCAGGCAAAACACACTAAATAGAAATAAATAAATATTATTTTTTAAATAAAAAGACATAAATTCGTTGAACATAAGAAAGTAACTTCCAGAAAAGAAAGAAAGTAATGAGGTGGGAGGGAAGTTAGAGGAGGTCCAGTAATCAAAATGCTATACGTGTAAAATTATTAAACATCAAATTTAATAAAAATTATTTTAAAGACTAATACATTTGACTAGAAAATAACAACAAAAAAGAGGTGGTGAATGACAAGAAGACACCTAACATCCTCCTCGAGCCACTACATGCTCATTCATGGGCACACAGATCAAAGTATACAGCATAACACACACAGGGAGAAGCAAAAATATATATATAACTGATTTATATAATTGAAAATAAGGATGGATGTGATCCGATTTTCTGGCCGAATTTGACAGAAGTATATTGACACTAGAGAAAGTTTGCCTAGCCAAAACAATGCTCTTAAAGTAAGAAATTACAACCAAGCAAGAGCAGATTGGGATCATAGACATAAGGCCATTATTAAAACACAAGTACTTAATAGCATCATTTGGCTAGATTATGACAAGTCTATGCATCCTTTTCCTACTGTAAGATATTTGAAATTAGTTTTTTGAGAGTTTTATACAATGTTTTTTGATTATTCCTCTCCTAACTCTTCCCAGACTCACCATCCCATTCCCTACATATTCAACATTGTTGGCGGAGACTGCTCATTTGTTCTCAGCTGCTCAGGCTCGGAATAAACTCACAGAAACCATATTAATTGCAATACTGCGTGGTCAATAGTTAAGCATATTTCTATCTAGCTTTTACTTCTTAAATTAACTCATTTCTATAAATTCATTAACCAATAAAAGCAACACATATACAGAAGGACTTCCCACACCATTTCTCCTTTTCTGTTCAAATAAAAAGGAAGCTTTCAACTTTAACATAGTGAAATTACATATAACAAAGCAGGTATCAAGCAAGAATTACAGTTACAATATATCTACTTTATCTTTTATTATAACTAATGAAACCAATATTTATATCTACTTTATTTTTATTATAACTAAGGAAAACTATAACTCAACTATCTATTCTTCAACTTCATCAAAGACTCCAGAAGGATATAATATTACCCAAGCTAACAGTAAGTACATTGTAAGCAACTTCCAAAACTCTAGAATTGATAGAGATATCTTGATGCCTGGACATCCAAAGTTCTTCTGTAACATTTGGGGTATCCAATATTCAGCCTACAGGCCCATAGTATCTGGCAGACATTTTCATGAAACAGGAAATTTCAAAGACAGTTCCACCTTTATAGGCAGTTTTCAGTCACTTTCTTCTGTATCCAGCAAAATATCTGACAGACTCATGAAGCAGGAACCCTGAAGAACTGTCTCACTTTCTTTAGGCAACTTCAGCAGTCATTTTCTGTGGGTCCTGCATGTCCAGTTTATACAGCATAGCATCAAGCAGTAAAAGCAAGAGCAGTTTCTTGCCCAAATGGCTAGCAAACTCCATAAGGAGCCTCTTCAATGCCTATCTTCCTCTTGAAGTAATTTGGCTGTCAGGAGCAGATGTGTCTCATTGTCATGAAAAGTCCTACGTTCTTAAACATTTTAAATGCCATATTCTGTAGTCTTTGAAAGGTTTGAAGAATAACTATCCATATGAAATATATCTCTGTACATCTAGAAAACCTAACTAACATGACTACAAGCTTGACTATTATAGATAACTATCAACTATCTATTGACCTATATTTCTTAATTATACATTACACTTTTAAATCAGCTGCACAAACACAATACCTTAATCAAGAGAAGAAATATATATATATATATATATATATATATATATATATATATATATATATAACAAAACTGACCTTAAATTTGTATCAGTAAACCAAGATCCATACCAATGCAAATGTCTATAGTATATCCCCCTTTAAATGTAAACAAACATTTATAAACAATATTTGGAGATTTGGGAATAGTTCTCTCCAAACATTTTGTTGGAAGAAGTAATTTTAGGGTGTCCATGGAGACCTTACAGAGGGTCTTGGTCCATCAAACCACATTAGCCTGGAAGGAATCCACAGGTTCTCATCCTCTGTGGATGATATATATAAAGTTTAGCAGCGTATACAATGAAATGTTTCTCTTGCTTTGCTCATTCACTACTTAGCTCATTCACAGTAAAAAAAAAAAAAAAAAAAAAAAAAAAAAAAAAAAAAAAAAAAAAAAAAAAGACAAAGAAAATCCAGACTCTCTGTATATTCCATCTTTATGTGGTTTATTTTTCTTGCTCTACTACATCATTTTTACAAGTTTAATATTTATTTTGTTATCTTTACTCCTTTAATCTATGACTGTCTATATTCTGTCTCTTCAAAGACTTTACTTTTTTTTTCAAGTCATATACTTCTTTTTATAACTATTTCTTCTTCTCCCAAGCCTGCGTACATTTATCCAACATTGTCTTTTACATCTGATTTAGTCTTTATTGCATATCTGTAATTATTTTCTGACCAGGAGCACTTTCTATTTAATGCTAAGCAGGCATGGCTAGGACCAACTTGCCCCTGCCTGCTTGCTCTGCCCAGTCTAACATGGCAGAGACATGTTGGCAGCCTCTGAGAATACTGGGTGGGAGCCATCCTAACCACCAAAACTCTGGGAATGACCGTACAGCATATAGTCCCTTTTTATCTGAGTAAAAGCTAAATCTGCCATGCAGCACACTGCACAGAGTGGAAATACCTCTGTGTGTGGTGGCAGGAATCCACCATGCTCTCCTGCCTGTGCACATCTAGCAGACTAGATCTGGCTGCTTGCCCAGGCTGGGGTTCTGACCAGCAGGCATGCTCTCAGCATATTTCCTCCTAACCCCAAGTCCACATACAAGCACCCAGGCCCACAAACCCCATTCAAGTGCTCGGTAGCAGGACCTCCCAAAAGAGTCATAGTTGTTTTTGCTGGAGAACCATGAAGCTGCCCTTTCTTAAAGAAGTTGTATGGTTTTCGTTGTTGTTGTTGTTGTTTCTGCTAATGCTGAATCAGAAAGACCTCTCTTAAAGGATCAGTAGCACCCATTTGCCACCAGCAAACAGAGCCCATCTTAAAAAAAAATGCCAGCAACCAAGAAGCCATGCTTAACTCTGTTCCTTTGTGTATAGAATTCCTTTCAAAGCTTTCTCAGGTTTTTATGTGGATATAGTTAGTCCATATTGTTGTGCCAATTTGTTGGCAGAGACTACTCATTCATTACCAGCTGCCCAGACCCTAATTAAACTCACAGACACTATATTAATTGCAATACTGTTTGGCCAGTAGCTTAAGTATATTTCTAGCTAACTCTTACATCTTAAATTAACCCATTTCCATTCATCTGTGTATCGCCTCGTGGTTGTGGCCTACCTCTGTCCAGGGTCTGGCATCTAACTCCTGTGGTGGCTACCTGGCTTCCCCCTGACTCCGCCTTCCTTCCTCCTCTATCTGCTTGGAATTTCCACCTTGCTCTATTCTGTTAAGCCAGTGGCTGAAACAGCTTTATTCATTGATGAATAAAAGCAACACATATACAGAAGACTTTCCACACCACAATATTTTTCTCCTTTTTTTAAAAAAATTTCTTCTTGGCTAGTTCATGCTACCCAAATGCTCTTGGATGTGTGGTCTTCCACTGAGGGTGTTCAGCTTACTAGAGGTTTCACTCTTAGAAAAAAAATGCCTCTCTCACTCCTAGTCATTTACTATTCCCAGTACCTCCATGACTAGGGGTGGCATTGTGTGCCCAAATCTCTGCTCCATGTTGAGATTTGGTTTGGCTTGGACTCATAGATGTTTCATGCATGTTACAACAACTATTGTGAGTTAATATATGCATCTGCCCTGCTGTGTCCAGAAGACATGGTTTCCTTTTTGTCATCTACTTCTATTAGCTATTCAACCTTTTCTGTCCCCTCTTCCACAATAAATTGCTGAGCTTTGGGGTCAGAGAAGGTTCAGTAGATATGTTCCCTTCAGGGATGAACCTTCTTCAGAACCTCTTTCTCTGATCCTTAGCCAGCATAGGTTACTGTAAAAATCAACATCTCCTAAAAATAGAAGCTTTCTAGATGAGGGTTAAAAGATGTATTTGTCTATGGGCACAATAGTAAATCTTTAATAGCCAAATTAATATTATGTTCATTTAGTCAGTTCTTCTTTACAACCTATGAACTCTCTAGCTATAGGCTCTTAGTCTAATAATGGTGCCAGATATAAGTTTCATCTTAGGACTGTGACATAAATCCAATAAAAAAGTCATTAACTATTCCAATGATGTATGTGCCACTATTGCACTCGTTGGCATGTCCTGCCTGCACAGCCATTATAGGAACTGGGTTCATAGCTGGTTATGATCAGTGATATGTTTTTCTTCTGGAAATACACATAGTAACACGGGCCCAGAATGACAAATGTCACTTACTTTACTCATCTGTGGATACTATCTTGGTATCTTCAGGAATATGTCTTTCATTTGGAATATCTATAGAGGTCATGAAATTGCTGATTGATCATAGAGGGGAACTTTCAAGAGAGGGGAGATAGAATGCACTTCTATTAAAGGTTAAGGGAAAAATGAAGCAGGAAAGGCTAATTCATGATGGAGTAGTAGAGGAGAGGATAAGGAATAGAGTTCTGGAAGGGTTAATTAAGACCAAAGTCCTTTCAAAAATATATATGGAAATCTACTGTTGTAGAGGTTTGCTTTACATACTTTTACACACACACATCTATATACACAAAGAATTACCCTACAAGAGGAAAATACCCCTACTAGACTCTAGAGACTAACAGAAGAAGAAGAAGAGTAGGAGGGGAGGAGGGGAAGAGAGGAAGAGGGGAGGCTTAGTTCCAGGGATGTAATTGATGTCCAGTGAGGTCCCATAGATATTCAAACATTGCAGGCTATTTCCGTTGCTCTTGGTTACCATCTATAATTTCATGGAGGGTATTATGAGTGTGTATAGACTATATGACTGAAGATATCATATACAAAAGTCATAGAACATGAGAAACCTGGAACTTTCATCTCTATTGGCAAGTTTTTCCACTACAAACTAACATACTCAGAGTAAAGAGGAACTGGTTTCAATATACATTGGGTAGTACGGGATTTCCCTCTGTATGCTATGAATATTTCTTATTACCATTGATTAATGAGGAAGATAGTTTGGTCTATGGCAGGGCAGAATAGAGCTAGTTGGAAAAACTAAACTAAATGCATGAAGAAAGGAGGCGGAGTCAGAGAGATACCATGTAGCTGCCAAGAGAAAAGGGTACCATAGCCAGAACCTTACCGGTAAGCCACAGCCTTGTGGCAATACACAGATTAATAGAAATGGGTTAATTTAAGATGTAAGAGTTAGTTAACAAACAGCTTGAGATAATAGGCCAAACAGTGTTGTAATTAATATAGTTTTGTGTGATTATTCAGATCTAATTGGCCGATAAACTAAATCACTATCTCCGCTTACAATTGGGAGATGAGAGTGTAGTTCAGTGGCATGGTATATACCTAGTGTGCAGGAGGCCCTAGGTTTGATTTTTACCTCTGTCAAAATGAAACAAAGCAAGAATAAAAAAATAACATACAGAGAGAAAGAGCAAGCGAGAGAGAGAGAGAGAGAGAGAGAGAGAGAGAGAAGTGAAAGGCCAACAGAGGTATAAAGACACTATTGAATTCACTGGTAAAACGATCTCTGCTAAGAAACCACTATGTTTCAGGTGTCTTACCATAGGCTCACTGCTTCTGTCCTCTCAAAGTTCATATACCAAACACACAACTTCCTAACAATGATATTGGAAGAGGGAGATTTTTTTGAAGTACACCACCAAGTTTAGGTGATATCTTGACATTTAGATTAACTCTGTCCCTCAATGTGTATTACCAAGAGGAATTCATGTGAGCACAGTGACAGACCTAGCATCTAGGAGGAGGAAAGGATATCTTCACTTTGAACTACAAATATCCAAACTCAGTTTTGGATTTTCCTGTAAACTGAAAAATGTCTTAAGAGTATATTTGTCTATATTTACCCCAGTAGTTTTCATCCTGTGGGTCATATATCAGATAATCTTCAAATCAAACAGTTATATTACATTTACAATTCATAAAAGTAGAAAATTACAGTTATGGAGAAGTAACAAAATGCTTTTATGTTTGGGGGGGTCACCACAACATGAGGAACTGTATTAAAAGGTCACAAATTAGGAAGATTGAGAGCCACTGATTTAGCCAAAGGGTATGATACACATTTCATATTTACATAGTCATTCAGCCTGTCAAAGAGACATGGGCAATGAAGCCTAACTGATTTAATCTGCTATAGAGACATCATAAGATTTATCAAAGCTGAACCACATACTGACAATGAGGAGCAGAAAGAGAGCAGCTAATGAATACAAAGAAACCAGCCAGGCATGATGACAAATACCTATAATCCCAGCTATTCAGGATAGTGGGGGAGAGTTTAAGTACCACAAATTTAAGAACATCCTAGGCTATATAATGAAATTCAGTGTCAAAAATCGCCAAAACAAATGGGGACAAGCAAGAGATTTAGCTCTGTCATAAAACCTAATTTGTGATGTCCTATATTCAATACCACGTGCAACAAAGGAAAATAAGAAACTAGACATGGTAAGAACATTTAGGCTAAGGAAAGGAATTTAAATTTGGTTCTAAGCATGCCTTAAGAGTTTCTGAATTACGCATACTATTCAAAACCTTTTAAGATTTATGAACAAACACATTCTTACTCTTGCTCCTATCCCAAAGATCCTCAAAAACAGATTTTGCAAGACTACTAGCTGCTAAGTAGCAGTATTTTAATGCCATACCTTGAGGATAGGAGAATATTCCATTAAAAATATACAAGATAAACTGTAACCAGTTTCCAAGTTCTGTACAAATATAGACTTCCAATGACTAATTACACTAGTGGCATCTATTACATCAATATTTGGTGCATTAAATATGTCAGTATGGTCAGTATTTAGCATCACAATTTCAGCATTTGTCTTAGTTTCTTGCGGCAGCTATAACATACTAACAAGCTAGTAGTTTGAAACAAAGGAGATTTATTCCTTCCCAGATTTCAAACCCTAAAGTCCAAAACCGAATTGCCAAAAGAAAAATTTTCTCACCAAAGTTTGTGAAAGGGTGTATCATCCAGATTCTCGGAATCACAGCCAACCCTTGGAGCTCTATCAGATATCCCCTCTGTTTCTATCCAAATGACCTTCCTTTTTTTAAGGTCCTTCATGGAGGTATTTGTCACTGGATTTAGGAGGCAACAAATGCATATAGTGTATCATCTCAAGATCCTTTATAACATTTGTGGGAACTCATGGTCTTTTCCACAAAGACCAAGAATTAGAGTTGAAACATATGATATTCACCATTCATCATACCATTTATCCATAATGCTCAAAATGTAAGTCACTTAGGAAAAGCCAAACATTGTGGAATTCCAAAAGTAGTATTACAAGTAACCAAGTTTTAAAAGATCACTAGTTCCAAGTCATATGTTATTTAAGTGTATTTGTGTGGGTGTGTGTGCATGCATATGTGTTCACGTGTGCACTGATATGCCCGTGTGTGTGTGTGTGTGTCCATGCGCACGCATATGTGTATGAGAAGTAGACATCAGATGCCTTCCTCTGTCACTCTCTAACTTTCTTTCTGGGGTTTCTTTCTTCTGCTGAACCTGTCACTCACAGAACAAGACCAGCCAGTGAGTCCCAGTGGCCTGGGATTATGGGTATACGTCACCACACTCAGACTTTTACATCAGAGCTGGTGACTCAAACTCAAGTTGTCATGCTTGCATCTTAAGCCCTTTACTGATAGAACCATCTCTTTAGTCCCTAATTTAATTTTTAATACTCCAGTGTTACACTCTGGGAAAAATGAAAACCCGAGCTTAAGAGGGACCAATAGGTGTAAGGCATTAGCTGATATCTCCTGTATTTGATATTCATGCTATCAGCCTGCTTACAACATTTGAAACTATTAAAAAAATAAAGTCTCAGTGCTACAGATCATGAGTTCCATCGGCGCGTAGAAAAAAAATCTTGCTTTCACTGTAGCCATTTCTTTTATCCATTTACATTAAGAATTACAATTTAGAGTGCTGCCCTACAAGTCTGAAGGTGACTCAGTGGGGAATAGAAGAGGAAATCACTGTGATGTGGACAAGCGTGGTGATATCTGTCTCACAAACAAAAGAGCATCTGGGAATGCAATCGACTCCTTTCAATGATGCATCCAGTTAAACAGTTGAATAAAAACATCGTTGCAGAAAACAGTCATTAAAACAACCCAAAAAGCCACATCAAATGATAGTGTCAATTTAAAACTACATCTAATGACAATTTTATTTCTGCCTATAAATGCAAATAATGAGTTTAAACTTTTGTTATAGGGAATGCCTACATATTCTTTTTATTCACCCATCTGAAACATACATGACTAACAGTATCATTTTATTTAAAAGATTTCTGTTACCAGTGTAGACAATACAACTCAAAACTGATTTAGAGCAAAGATACAAACAAAACAGGGTTCAAAAAGGCAGACTCAAATAAATATTAAAATACACTGTTTCTGACCAACTACTAGTATCATACCACAGGTTGAGTAATTCATAAATAATGGGGTTTATTCTTTCAAGAGTTTGGGGGAAGGAACGACCAAAATAAAGGCACCAGCAGGTTGTGCCTGACCTGTGGACTTCTAAGAAGGTGCCGGGGATTCTATCTTTGGAACAAAGAAACACTGTGCCCATAACAGGGCAGTACAGTCTGGCCAGCCTTCTGAGTATCTACATCAGTCTCTCTGTGAAGACTGAGCACTCCCAACTAAAGACCTTCCTTTAGACCTCATCTTCAGAACCATTTGACCTAGTGATTAACATTTCAACATAGAAATTTTAAAGAAGACGAAACTCTTTAAAACTGTACCTTCCAAGGTTGAAGAGGTGACTTACAGGTTAAGAGAATTTTTTGCTTCTGTAGAAGACCAGAGTTCAGTGTAGAGCACACATATGGAACAAACAACTATATATAACCCTAGTTACAGGGTATTTGACGCCTTCTTGTAGCTTCAGTGGGCACTTAATACCTGTGGCAAACAGATATACATGCAGGCAAAATACACATACACATAAAAAATAAGTGTTTAAAAACCCCTTTAGTAAACTACTTTAAAAAATTCAGAATTTCAATTATCAATAAAGTTAGGCCCTTATCTAGATATATCTCCATATCTTTTGAGGCTAGAAGAGGGTAACCTGTGTACTGCTCCATCACACTTCACAATATTCCTTTGATACTGCATCTGTCTTTGAACTTAAAGCTGGTCCAGCAGCCAGAAACAACAGTGATCCTCCTGTCCCCTTTCCTCACAGTGCTGACATTATAGACCTACTTGTATGGCTTTGTATTTACATGGGTGTTTCTAGGGTTCCAGGAATGGGTTCTCTGCCAATTAAAGAATGAAAAATAAAGAAAGAAGTATTGCTAACATCTTGGGGCACCTCAGTGGAGCTATCATATGATATTAGGGGAACTGAAGTTCTGCCTTGAGGTTATAAGTCTCCTGATAAAGGAATTTAAGAACAGACACAAATAGAAGTTCTAAGACAAAGAATCAACCCAAAGGGAAACTCGAAACAACCTATTAGATTGTAAAAGGAAAACCCAAGGGCAGGCAAACTGTATATCTGTAGCTGCCTAGAAGAGGAGAAGGCAGAAGATACGCTGGCATGGAGGTAAGCCACATGATAGCAGGCCATGTGTAAGGGATTTCATGAGACTGTATTAGAAATAGAGTAAGGCATCCTAAAGCATACCTAGGCTCTAGTTAGATCTGAAAAGAAAAAAACAAAAAGAAAGAAGTAAAAAAAAAAGAGTTAAGTTTTCTGAGTCAGAATTCAGTAAAGCAAGCAAACCCAGCCACATCACACTGTCACTTGCAGGAACTCCACAAGGCAGGCAGGAATTCCAGGAAGGAAAAAAAAATCATCATCTTACTATGAACCCATCTTCCTAAAGGTGGTTCCTTAGCCAACTCTCTCTCTCACTCTCTCTCTTGCTCTCTTTCTCTGTCACACATACACACACACACACACACACACACACACACACACACACACACACACACAAAGAGCCCTAAAAGTCTTCTTTCAGCTGGAAATACATAAAGAGTAGATGTTTTTCTCCCATGTCCTCCAAAACTCGGTGTTATTTAAATTGCATTATAAGCCTAAACTTGAGGGAATCAATGCAAGTAAAAAGATAGCCTGCTCTGACTGGCTAGAACAACAGACGCACAGGAATTTTGAGAAATACTAACTCACACCATGGAAAGTTAGTTTGTTCCTGTTTGTTTCTTTCCATCGTATACTTGACAGCTGGAAAGAGTTTATCTAGGTTGTTCTAGTGACCTTTGATTGTTTTAATAGAATAAATTCTAAAGAGTGGTATTACTATGTCTGAGCATATATATATAAAAATTTTAAGAAATATGCAGCTGGGCGGTGGTGGCGCATGCCTTTAATCTCAGCACTCGGGAGGCAGAGGCAGGCAGATCTCTGTGAGTTCGAGGCCGGCCTGGTCTACAAGAGCTAGTTCCAGGACAGGCTCCAAAGCCATAGAGAAACCCTGTCTCGAAAAACAAAACAAAAAAAAGGATATATGCAATATTGTCTCTCAGAGCATGGCATCGGTGCCTGTTTCAATTTCAATGGGTAGTGTGTGATTTTATATTACAAGGTCTCGTTTTCATAGTTAAAGACATACACAAAATTCAAGTCTAATGGATTAAACAGCTCAACATAAATCCAAGCACACTGAACCTGAGTGAAGTAACCCAGACCCAAAAAGATGAATATGGTATGTATTCATGCATAAGTGGATACTAACTATAAACAAAGGACATTGAGCCTATAGTTCATGATCCTAGAGAAGTGAAGTAATAAGGTGAACACAAAGAAAAAGATATAGAGATCCACCTGGAAATTGGAAACAGACAAGATCATCTGACAAAATTGGGAGCATGGGGGTGGAGGGAAAAGGGAAAGTGGAAGGAGAAGAGGAGGGGAGAACCGGAGGGTTTAGAAGAACTTGAAGGAATGGGCTAGCGAGATGGAGGAAGGACAGAGATGAGAGCAAGGAAAGAGATATCTTGATTGAAGGAACCATTATAGGGTTAGCAGAAACCTGGCTCTAGAGAAATTCCCAGGAATCCACAAGGATGACCCCCACTAAGACCCTAAGCAATGGAGAAGAGAGGGCCCGTTCTTGATTTGCCCTGTAGTCAAACTGATGAATATCTTAAATATTACCATAGAACCTTCATCCAGCAACTGATGGAAACAGAGGCAGAGACCTGCCTCGAAGCACTGGACTGAGCTGCCAAACTCCAGTTGAAGAGTGGGCGAAATTAGAGTATGAGCAAAGAGGTCAAGACCATGATGGGTTCATCCAATGAAAGGGTGAACTAAAGGGAGCTGACCTGAGCTAAAGGGAGCTGACCATCTCCAGCCGGACTGGGAAGGAACAAGCATAGGACCAAACTAGTCTCTCCAAACTAGTCCAGCTGCATGGCTGGGGCAGACTAAGGGGCCACTGGAATTGGCACCAGGATTTATCCTACTGTATGTACTGACTTTGGGGAATTTATTCTCTTTGAATGCATACCTTGCTCAGCCTAAATATAGTAGGGAGGTCCTTGGATCTTTCACAAAACAATGTGCCTTACTCTCTCTGAGGATTGGAGCAGGTGGGGTGGGAGGGTATGTGGAGGGAATGGGAGGGGGAAGGAGTGGTAACTTGGATTGGTATTTTTTAAAATTCTAATAAATTTTTAAAAATGAACTTTGATAAAATTAGTTTACTATATAAAGGAATAATTCAGATTTTATGTTTTTAATTGGCCATCAACTGTCCCTTATAAGCTTTTTGAAACCTAGAGACCTGTCAAGACCATGAATTACACTTGTATGGCATATCAGTCATTAATCTTTAAATGAATTCTTCTCTTATGACTTTATCAGTGACACAGATACATTTGAGGGAAGGTATGGCTTGATTCCAGATGCCTGGAGGTTGTTTCCCCATAGCAGAGCTCCTGAAACAGAGCAGGAGGTTATTCCTAATCATTGTCATCCTCCTGCTAGAGTTGATATTCTCCACTCATAATGGAATTGTTACTAGAACATCTCACCTTTAAAGAGGCTGCTCCCCATCCAACACCAGCACAAATGATTGGCAGAATTTGGAAACAGGCAATTAAATGATGTAGGGTTGAGAGCACAGGACACAGACAATGAAGCTGGGTGTTGCTTCCTTTATTGTTGGTGTGCACTTGCAAAGGACACTATTTTCTCTTTCTCTCCCATCAGAAATGTCAACATCGTTGTCAAGCCCAGCACTTGTGCATTCAATGTAGCATTATCTCCCATGTCAGACCCAATTTCTTCCTCAAAGTGAAGAACTTTGAGTTGCCTACTCTTCACACTGGCACAGGGAATGGGATCTCAGCTTCAGTTGAGAGAAATCCCAAATTCAATGATCTTATGCCAAAAAGCAACTTATTGGCACTTACGAGTAGCAAGATTGCAACCACAGAACTTCTTCAGATGGGCTTTGATATGACACTGTCGCAAACAGGATCTGCTCTCTCTGCATGCCATCTTTGTTTTAAGGGACTCTTTTGTATTCAAAATACCACATTAATTTCACAACTTTTCCAAACCATAATTCCAAAGACATATCTTTGCAGGGTCTCTGGAATGATCTCGCTTCATCGCTGGTTCTGAATAGGCCAAGGCCTCACCCACATACAATCACTGTTGCCCAAGGAAGCAAGATGCTATCCAGCTATGGCAGGTCATATAACTCATCGTGAGAAAGGAATCAAGCCAAGGCCCCTGGAAACTGAAATGAAAATGATGCTAGCTCAGAAGAGAATGGGGATACAGTCAACAGAAGATAGATGACTGGATAATAGGAAGCCAAGGCAACATGCTGCCTGCTTTGGAAGAAAGAAACAATTTCATGGCTACCCATGACATCTGATCTTTCATAAATAACTCAAAGATTAATTTAGTGAATTTATGGTCATTTTTGCTCTCTTTTTCTCCAAATTGTATTGACAGGATTACCGTGTCAGAAAATTGACTTCAGTCAGTATAACATATTGTCTTCCATTTACATTTATAATGCCATACTTATGATATTGCATTTAATAATTACTGTCAGGCAAACTTTGATACTTTGAGTTGATAACTGTAGAAAAATCTAAAAATCAAATGGAGGGAACCAAAGTCTTGGTGTCCTGAAAACGTTCCCTGGTTTTCAACAACAGCTATGTGTGTGTGTATGTGCAACTGTTTTTAAGTCCCTCTACTCTCACAAAAATATACACACACTTTTCTTCATTTTTCCCCTAGTACATACTCTAAGATATTTATTTATTTATTGAGACAAGGTTTCTCTGTGTAGCCTTGGCTGTCCTGGAACTCAGTCTATAGACCAGGTTGGCCGTGAACTCACAGATTTGCCTGCCTCTGCCTCCTGTGTGCTGGAATGAATTAAATATATGTACTATTACATCCAGTACCTTAGGGTGTTTATAATGGTTAATGATAATTTATAAATTTTGATTGACATGAATTTCATTTTACCACTATTATTTTAAATGCAAAGTAATAACTATTAACTAGCTGTATGTTTTAAATATCAATATTAGATCTACAAAAGGACAAATGAAATCAAAAGTAAACTTGCCACTCCTGTCCTCTACAAGAAATAAAAAAAATAAATCATACAATAGGTGGCACAGAGGTTAAAGATACCTTTCAGTAATTCCCATCGTAAGGTAAGGAACAATAATTTAAATTAAAAAGGGTTCTAATTTTCAGTGTCATTTGTGTAGTTAAAAGTTGTAGAAATGACAGGGTATAGAATGAAGCAGAAGACATCACATCTGACAAAGTCCTGAGTAGGGGTCATTAGTGTTAAATAAATATTCATCGTTCACTTTCCACCCATATTGAAATGCTGGCAGGCTGAATCTCAAAGGCTCGGGAGACCTGACTCTCACAGAAGTGCAGTTTTGAATTAACAAAATATATGGAGCTCAGTAAAAGTGCTTCAGTTCTCAGGCCCTGGGGCTATTTGAAGAAAGAAAAATGGAAATACATGGAGATGTCTTTAAGTATTGTTTCCCTTTTCAACCCATCAGAAGAGAAAGTAGGAACAATCACGATGTATCTTGCCATAGTCTGAATGTTTATGACATCCCAAATTTGTATATTGATATCTACAGTAATACAGTAATAGGTGGGGCCTCTGTGAAGCGATTAGGCAATGGGAGTGCGATCCACACAAGTGATACTAGTATACTTAGACGAGGTCAAAGGGAAACCCCACATTCCCTCATAGCAGGTTGCAGTGAGAACCTGTTTCTTTTTTTTTTTTCCTTTTTAACACAATTTTTCTATTGATTCTTTTGGAATTTCACATCATACACCCCAGTCCCATTCATTTCACAGTCCTTCCACATCCACCCTCCACCCTTGTAACTTCCCCCTCAAAAGAGAATAAAAAATTAAAAATTAAGATAAAAATAACAAAATAGAAAGCACATCTTGGTCAAGCCTTCTGGGCAAAGACCTGCTCCTCCATCAATCGCAGCCTTCTCTCACACCAGTCACAGCTGTCGCAGTATTTGTACCACTCCATTCCTCCGGCCTCTCCATCACATATTCATTTACTGTAGTGGCACTGGGTGCTGCCATGAGTCATTCAGTAAACGCTTATGCCCAAACAGCTTTCATCACAATGTGTCATTGATCTGGTTCAGGACCTCTGGCTTCTGCTACACCATTGATCCTGGAACATCACCGTGACTCCTCCGGGATATCCTGCCATTGCCCAGAGTCATAGATATCTCTTGGCTATAGTTCTGCAGAAATGGCCCCTTCACGAGCTCCAACAGCTGGTAAGTAGGGTTGTGGTTGAGTTGGTGGCCAGGAGCAGGAGGAAGAGCACACAGCACATGGAATTAGTTTATACCAAATCCTGGCCTACTTACTCTCCTACTTACTCTTTTAGAAATAAGTCTCTTTTTTGTCTTTTAACTTCATTTTAATAAAACCTTTTCAAAGCAACCCAAAACAAAATCTTTTATAAGTCAATGAACTATGTATACTTTGCAAATATTTATAGGTTACTAATAAATAGCAAATGGAACCTCTAGTACAATTTATTGTTTAAGAGTACATTCAGTGGCAAAATATTTGCCTAGCATGTGGAAGGACCTAGGGTTCAATCCCCAGCACACACGCGCACACACACACACACACACACACACACACACACACACACACACACACACGTGCCTATAATCTCTTCCATGATTTCATAATGAATCTGGCAAATTCACTTTAAATCAGTAGGCTAACAAAAGATGGAAAAGTCAACATGGCCATAAGTACAGAAAATGCCTTTTATAAATAATAAGAATCCTGGTGCGGTGTGGTGATATAGGAAGAACATAACATTTGGAGTTAGCAGACTTAGACTTGATTTTTTTTTTACTGGCTACTATAGCGTGACTTAATATATTTAAATAATGTTCTCACCTGATAGTACCTTCAAATCCTCTTATCTCCACACACTTGATATATTCCTGATATTAGATTTGAATATTGGATTTGAATCTTGACAACTACCAGTTGCCGGTTGAAAACAATGATCAACTTGGGGACCAATCTGAGATTTGGAAAAATTATCCACAAAAGGGGTTAATCATTCTAACATCACACATTTACTTAAATAAATTACTCTTAAGCTAAACTTGGGAGAGATAATTCATATAAAGCTATGAATATAACTATATACATATATGTTTATGTTTTAATTTGTGTGGTCAACACTATCATTCTTCAAATTAGTACATTATTGTCTCCTAGTAAAATAAACTAGCATATTGTAAGGTAGACCTTTGGATTGGGTATATTTTAAAGACATTATGTATAGTATATGTGGTAATTTATCATCCATCTTTCTATTTCAAGGGCATTTTGTTTTAAAGTCTCTTTTTTCTCATGTATGCTTTCAAAAGACAAGAATCGTCATACCCCTTCATTTGTGGGTAACAGTCAAGGGTTTGGAGCAGAGAATCGTAAAGGCGATATCTTGCTTTACCACAGCACTCAAGAGATCATTTTCACTATGTCCAGAACATCTTATAGGGAGGAGAGGGAAAAGAAACTTTTCCATTTAATTGTCTCTTTGATTTGTATCAGCTTCTTTAGTTTTGTTGCTGATGTGAGGCATAGTTAGACGAGTTGGAAAGGTGAGAGATAGCAGGATAGCAGCTTCACTGTGGCTTAGGGATGCAATGCAAAGCATCGTTATTGATATTCTTTTTAAAGGGTTCACTGGGGTGCAGCACACAGTTGTCTCGTGGAATGGAAAACAGAAATCCCTTTGAAAATAAGAGATAGAATTCAAGGTCAGTCTCCCACTAGCCAGTATTCCCTCTCCCCTCACCTTTTTTGGGAAGCTGCGAATCATTTATCTGGGTTCGCTCACTGCATGCTGATGGCATCATACCTTATCACTCTCTGAAACAACACTTCACCGGCATATTTTAAAACAACAATTTATCTTCTCCTGTTCCTAGAGCTAATCTGAATCCAAGAAAGTCCCATTGGGAAAATAATTGTAAATTGTAATGCTTTTTGATAAAGTTAAAAGTTTCTCCTATCTGTTGTTCAAAGTTAGGTCAGCAGGTATGTTCTGTCTTAGGTGGGTCCACTGTGCCTACTATAATTATGAGTTTCAGAAAACATTCACAGCAGTCAAGATGAGAGGGGAATTGTTGTTGCATTTTTACCATAAATATGCAGTATGCTCTTCACTGTCTGTCCTATAAGTCTTCCATTCTGTCGTTCTATGGAGAGAGAATCGTTCATGATCAGTTGCAGACAGTATCACGTTGCCATGGCCAAACTTAATCCAGAAACACTCAAACTTTAACTCCATACAAGTTGGTGATTGTGTAGACTGGGAATAAGAATGGAGACTCTGTATTTTTCCCAGTTTCCCAGAGTGTTCCACTGACCTGGAGATCACAATGTGTTAAATTCATTAGCCGTCGGTACTCAGATCTTTAGTATAGATTCCCTGAGCATACAGGGTTTCTACAAACCCCTGAAACGGAGACATACTGAAGAGAATAAAATCATTGACTTTCAATTGCTGGGCAAAAGTTAATTATCATGTCAGTTTTAGTCTTGCTTTGTCAAACTTGATCCAGGTATGAATTTATTCTTTCTTCACTGAGTATTAACAGATAACGTGGAAAGCATCCGTGACAGTATAGACCAAAATATATCTTTTGGAGAATAAACAGCAAAACTAAAATTCAAATCAGAGCTAAAAAATTAGGCAAATAGTAACAAGAAAGGAGCTGTTTACAGAAATACTGAGGTAGATTGCATTATTAATAATCATAAGTTAACTATAGGGGCAGTAAACTTTCGCCTCTAAACCAAACATCTTAAATGACAAATAGAGAAAGACAAGGCTCCCTGACTCTTGTTAAATGAAATGCAAGAGAAACCAAAGTGATGAATAGTCCTTCCAAAGCTAGAACTCAATATTTTTCATATTTTAATACCTCCAAGCTTGCTACCCTACAGAATCCAGTATGATTTAAGGTGTCCTAAGTGGGCAGAGGACGAAAACTCTAGATCTATAGTTAGATTGTGTGATTTATTTAAACAGAACAAAATGCAAGGATAAAATAACTATATTTCAACTGTAGTGAATAGAATTCATAAAACTTAAAGTAGATTGGACTTAACTACACAAAGAATAGCGTTCACTAACTTCTGGCTCAGGAATCTACGTTCAGAAATTATCAAAATGTGGTGTTTAAACCCCGAGAAAGAATACAGTCTTTAGAAGTGTCTTTTCTGTTTTCTCTCTGACTGCAATACTTTCTTACCAAGACTGCTCACTAGGACTCTTTACTGATTGCTAGACTGGTATTTATCTACATTATTGAAAATAAACTTACACTCTACATACAGCCTCATGTCTCATAGACACTGGGCTGCCAGAAGTGACTTCACATCAGCTTCCAATGTTGTGTTCCTTTTTAAAATGAGTCAAAGACTTACACAATTCAAAATAGATCTTTCACTAGAAAAGAACCAGATTTGAATAAGGCTTTCCCTGCCTTCAGCACTGAAGCTCACCAGGCCTGTGAAACCCCTCACTTCAGTTGCTAACACCACTAGTGTTCTGAGATTTCTGTAGGTCATCCCTGGCTGTCTATGTGGAAAGCATTAAATATTGATACAGAAACCAGAAAACATAATTGCAGAGTTGTCCTCTGTTTTCAGTGGCATTCTACCTCCCCTTTCAATTGCACTTTCAGTTTTTCTGAAAGAATGTACCATTCACCTATTTTCAGAAAAAGAAGCAAGGCTTCAAGTAGCCATCAAATTCAAGAGTGACTCAGGGTAAACCCAGCGTGATCCAACTTCCCATCACCAATGCCTAGTCTAACACTGAGAAGTATTCAATAAAGTTATTGCAAATGATAAGTGAAATATTAAGTTGGAAGCATTACCCCAGCCCCTGACCTGGGAGTTGCCTTGGGCCGGACTCCACCTCCAGGAAAGCCCACCAAACGCTGACCCCTCCCTGGTGAGCATCAGGACCACTCCCACAGAGTATTTAGGCAGCCACCCAGAGAAGGAACACATGGTTTCAGGTTTTACCCATCCTAGCCCATCAGCTGTTTGCTATGCTTCCCTGACCTCTGCTGTCTACACCAAGTTCCCTCCCCCCTGCTTCCCTGCTGTTTGCTGTTTGTCTCACACTGGGACTCTCTGTTTCCCCCTGCCTTCCACTCTAAGACTGTATGAGATCACCTCTGTGTTTTTCTGGTTTTTGCTGCCAACCTACACCAGGACTTTTAATTTGGTCAGCAGACACAGGTTTCTAAAAATGTCCTATTTGTCTGTCTATTAAAATAATGTGGCCACAGTATGTCTGTGTGAGTGTGTAAATGTGTTTTCGTGATGTACTCAATTTAAGCTTCTGTATGTACATGTGCTTGTTTAAGGCCAGCAAAACTTATATCTCCAGATTACATGATCTCTGGAAAAATACAAACATGGGGGTAGCTGCCATTTTAACCTCAGCGCCATCTTTGGTAAGGGTACCCACGTGTGCTAGTCTGCCATCTTTGTTAAGGTTACCCACCATCTTTGATAACGAGTATTCACATTTGCTAGTATTCTTTGACTTATTAAAATATTCCTTTTAATCTTCTTACATTTACTAGCATTGGTAAACTGTAACTAATTGGATAAAATACACACCTAAATTTAGCTTATACGCCCAGTTTAAATATCAGGTAATGGTACCTAATTCTCAAATGCCTTTACAGATTTGAGGGGGCGTTCTAACAAAAGAGCTTCTAACACAGACATGCCAGCTTCC
>PVIU01027874.1:0-19799 GCA_004026605.1 Ondatra zibethicus | reverse complement strand
TACAAGGTTCATATCTAAATATAATAAAAGCAATATATAGCAAGCTGACAGCTACCATCAAGTTAAATGGAGAGAAACTCAAAGCGATTCCACTAAAATCAGGAACAAGACAGGGCTGTCCACTGTCGCCATACCTCTTTAATATAGTGCTTGAAGTTCTAGCAATAGCTATAAGACAGAATAAGGAGATCTTGGGGATTCAAATTGGAAAGGAAGAAGCCAAACTTTCCTTATTTACAGATGATATGATAGTGTACATATGTGACCCAAAAAACTCTACTAAAGAACTTCTACAGCTGATAAATACCTTCAGTGATGTGTCAGGATACAAAATCACCTCAAAAAAATCAGTAGCCCTCCTGTACACAAAGGATAAAGAAACAGAGGGAAATCAGAGAAACATCACCTTTCATGATAGCCACAAATAGCATAAAGTATCTTGGGGTAACACTAACCAAGGAAGTAAAAGATCTATTTGACAAGAACTTTGAGACCTTGAAGAACGAAATTGAAGAGGATACCAGAAAATGGAAGGATCTCCCATGCTCCTGGATTGGTAGGATCAATATAGTAAAAATGGCAATTCTACCAAAGGCAATCTACAGATTCAATGCAATCCCCATCAAAATCCCAAGAAAGTTCTTCACAGAACTTGAGAGAAAAAAAACTAAGTTTATATGGAAAACCAAAAAGCCCAGGATAGCCAAAACAATCCTATACAATAAAGGAACTTCAGGAGGCATTACCATCCCTGACTTCAAACTCTATTACAGAGCTACAGTAATGAAAACACTTTGGTATTGGCATAAAAACAGAGACGTTGACCAATGGAATCGAATCAAAGACCCGGATATTAATCCACAAACCTATGAACACCTCATATTTGACAAAGAAGTTAAAAGTATACATTGGAAGAATGAAAGCATCTTTAACAAATGGTGCTGGCATAACCGGATGTCAACTTGTAGGAGAATGAAAATAGATCCTTACTTATCTCCATGCACAAAACTCAAATCCAGATGGATTAAAGACCTCAATATTAATCTGGCCACACTTAAACTGATAGAAGAGAAAGTGGGAAGTAGCCTGCAAAACATGGGCACAGGAGACCACTTCCTATGTAAAACCCCAGTGACACAGACAATAAGACCAATAATGAATAAATGGGACCTCCTGAAACGGAGAAGCTTCAGGAAAGCAAAGGACACTGTCATTAAAACAAAAAGGCATCCTACTGAATGGGAGAAGATCTTCACTGACCCCACATCAGACAAAGGTCTGATCTCCAAAATATACAAAGAACTCAAGAAACTAGACATTAAAATTCTAAATTACCCAATTAAAAAATGGGGTTATGATCTGAACCGAGAATTCTCAACAGAAGAAGTTCAAATGGCCAAAAGATACCTAAGGTCATGCTCAACTTCCTTAGCGATCAGGGAAATGCAAATCAAAACAACTTTGAGATACCATCTTACACCTGTCAGAATGGCTAAAATCAGAAACACCAATGATAGCCTATGCTGGAGAGGATGTGGAGTAAGGGGAACACTCATCCATTGCTGGTGGGAATACAAACTTCTGCAACCATTTTGGAAATCAGTGTGGTGGTTTGTCAGGAAATTGGGAATTAACCTACCTCAGGATCCAGCAATACCACTCTTGGTAATATACCCAAGAGATGCCCAATCATACTACAAAAGCATTTGTGCAACTATGTTCATAGCAGCATTATTTGTAATAGCCAGAACCTGGAAACAACCTAGGTGCCCCTCAATGGAAGAATGGATCAAGAACATGTGGAATATATACACATTAGTGTACTACGCAGCAGTAAAAAACAAGGACATCTTGAATTTTGCATGCAAATGGATGGAAATAGAAAACGCTATCCTGAGTGAGGTAACCCAAACCCAAAAAGACGATGATGGTATGTATTCACTTATTAGTGGACCCTAGCCATAAAACAAAGGACACTAAGCTTATAGCTCACAAGCCCAGAGAAGCCAAATAGCAAGGTGAACCCAGAGAAAATCATGTATAGATCCTCTTGGAAATTGGAGGCAAACCGGTTTCCCGGGCAAAAGGTGGGAATACAGGGGTGGGGATAGAGGTGGGGTAGGGGTGCGGGGGAGAGGAAAGGGGGAAGGAGAAGGGAGAAGGGAAGGACTGGGGAGAGCTTGGGGGAGTGGGAGGGTGGAGATGGAGGAAAGGTGGATATTGGAGAAGGGAATAAGATATCTACATAATTGGAGTCATTTTAGGACTGGCAAGATACTTGGCTCTAGAGGAGATCCCAGGTGTCCACAGGGATGTCCCCAGCTAGGTCCCGGGGCAGCAGAGGAGAGGGTGCCAGAACTATCAATGTCCCATAGTCACACTGATGAATCTCTTGATCACATCCATAGAAATTTTGTCCAATGGATGGAGATAGAGACAGAGACCCACATTCACATCAGAGCAATGGATTGAGCTCCCAAGGTCCAGTCGAAGAGCAGAAGGTGGGAGAAGATGAGCAAGGAAGTCAGGACCGCGAGGGGTTGGTCCACCCACTGAGACAGTATGCCTGATCTAATGGGAGCTCACCAAGTCCAGCTGGACTGGGACTGAATGAGCATGTGATCAAGCTGGACTCTCTAAATGTGGCTGCCAATGAGGGCAGAATGAGAAGCCATCAACAATGACACTAAAACCTATCTCCTCTGCATGTATTATCTTTTTGGGAACCTAGTCGATTTGGATGCACACCTTCCTAGGACGGGATGGAGGGGGGAGGGCCTTGTACTTCCCACAGGGCTGGGCACCATGCCCTCTTTTAAGGAAGCAGCGGGGGTGGGGGGAGCGGGTGCGGACTGGGAGAAGGGGAGGAAATGTAACTCTTTTTTTTTTGAATGGAAAAATAAAAGAATATGGGGGAAAAAAAAGAGGTGGAGGACGCAATTTTACTCACATCAAAATTGCCACACTTTTAGCTGAGATTTCTAATATCCCTTCTCTTGTTATTCTCATCATGTCTAGTTCTATCTGTAAATACAAGAAAGCTGATATTGAATTGACAATAATTAGAATCTTTCGAGCAGTTCTTATTGTTTTGAATATGTGTGGATGTTTTGCTTGCATGTCTTTCTGTGAAGCACACCCATACATGGTACCCACAGAGACCAGAAGAGGGCATTACATTTTCTGGGACTAGAGTTACAGACAGTTGTGTGGCACCATGTGGGTGCTGGAAATCAAATCCAGGTCCTCTGGAAGAGCAGTCAGTGCTCTTAACTGCTGAGCTGTCTCTCCAGCCCCAAACAGTCCTTTTATACTCAACTCTACATGCAAGAAAAATCTTTTTGGCCCTGACAAAACGTCTCTCTAGAAATATGATTTCAATTTATATTATTGAATATAAATAAATATAAGTAAAAAATTAATGGGGCTGGAGAGATGATTCAATAATTAAGAGCACATATTCATACTCTGCCATCTCCCTGGCTCAATCTCTGCCTTTTGATATTTTTTATTAATTAGATTTATTTATTCTATGTATTTTTCACATCATGTATCTTGTTTGATCCCATTCATTCTGTCCCTTTGCATCTACTATCCACCCTGCACTCCCACTCCAATATAACAAAATTCAAGAGGAAAAAATGAAGCACATAAAATGGGAAGAATAAAAAAGGGAAGGAATTAAAAATCTCATCATGGAAGTTGTAATATGACCCAACAATCATGTTGTATACCCCTTTGTCCATAGATCCCTACTTGGAAGTGTTCATTTCACAGGGTCATTGGTCTGGCTTGAGTCCCCTGGTCTCCACTAAATGTTCAATACCAGACCCCCACTAGTACTCTTTCTGGATACCTTGCTGGCTCCCTGTGTTGTGAAGATTCTGTAGTTTTGGGTCTGTGGGTCAGGTCCTTCCATGTGCTCCAGCAGATCATAGATGGAGTAAATATTGGGGCAGGACAAGTCATAACCCTGGATCTGGGCCTGGGCAGCTGTAGGGTTAATCTGTCAGATGGGAAATGGGGACAGCTGTCCCATGCTCATGATTTCAGAGGTGGCCCACCCAGACATCTTCTAACATTATTGGATCTATTGCACTGTCCCTGGTGGGGAGCAGACCTGTTCTCCCAAGTATTGCAGCTGATAAGGATTGGGGATAGCTCTCTGACACTTATGACCACTGGGGCAGTTCTCTTATCTGCCCCAGATATTGATGACCATGGGGAAGGCCTTATCTCTCCACCCATGCTGCTACAATGTTGGAAATTTCTGTTCTGCCTGGTCCCCTAGCTGTTCAGTCCCAATGAAATACACAGAGGTCTACATTAATTATAAACTGGTTGGCTTATTAGCTCAGGCTTCTTATTAACTCTTATATCTAATACTTTAACCTGTAATTCGTGTCTGTGTTAGCCATGTGGCTTGGTACCTATATCAGCGAGGTATTCTCATCTTGGTTCCTCTGCATCTGGGTGACAACTGCAGACTGAGCTTTCCTCTTTCCAGAATTCTCCTGTTCTCATCACCCCACCTCTATTTCCTGCCTGGTCACCCCGCCTCAACTTTCTGCCTAGTCACCCCACCTATACTTCCTTCCTGCCTGGCTACTGGCCAATCAGCATTTTATTAAAATACAAGTAACAAATTTTTACAAAGTACAAGACCATTGTCTCACAGCACTTCCCCACCCTTTTTACAAAACAAGAATTCTGAATCTAATCTCTCTTGTTTAGCTTTCTTCCTGACCATTATCCATATCAACTTGTAACCAACAGTCTAAACAAAGAAAGATATCTATAGTTCATTTTTTTGGAATGTGGGCATAGTTTTCCAGGCTATTTCCTGCTGATTAGGGGTGCTGATAATCTTATGGGGACCTGAAGAAAATTTAGAATTATCATCAAGTTGTGACTGGAGTATCCTGTGAGTCTTGATCATCTCAGGCAACAGTCTTGAATCTGTTCTGGATATAAAACTCAGACATCTGGCCCATCTGTTCCTATTGGAGATTTCTCAGGGGGTCTTCCTTGATCAAACCTGATTTTTCTTAGCCTGAAATGATTCCACAGCCTTTCATTTCCCGTGGAAACAAAAGAAAAATCTTTTTTCCAAGGCAACATATCCTTAGACACAAATTTTGAAGTCTAGATACCTTTAGAGTATATGTGCTAAATGTCTCTTTGTGCTTAGGTCATTCACAGTCAAAGAATTCAAAGAAAACACAATAGTATACATAATATAGACTCTCTGTGTATTTTCCATCTTTATGTGGCTTATTTTTCTTTACTCCTTTTAATTAGTGACTGTACTCTGTTTCTTTAAGACTTTGTTTTATTTTTTTAAATGATTTATTTCTTTGCATAACTCTCTATATTCTTTTTCTTCTCTCTCCTGTAGTAAGAGGGCCTGGTTGGTTTCTGTCCTCCCACCAGGTCTTCAGCCATTTAGGTCCCAAGGAAAATCACACAGATAGTCTTCATAAGTTACAAACTGATTGGCCCATTAACTTAGGCTTCTTATTAGCTCTTGTAGCTTATATTAACCCATTATGCTTATCTATGTTAGCCACATGGCTCAGTACCTTTCTCAGTGGGGCAGGTCACATCCTGCTTCTTGGGTGGTCCAGACAGATGTGCCGAGAGAGCTTCCTGCTTCCCAGAATTCTCCTATTCTCCTTGCTCCACCTCTACTTCCTGTCTGGTTGTCCCACCTATACATCCTGGCTAATGGCCAATCAGCATTTATTTAAATCATGATTGACAGAATGCAGACAATTCTCCTGCACCACTCTCCCAAGCCTATGTATATTTATCCAACACTGAGATCCATTTAGAGGTCTTTTCTATCTGAATTTGTCTTTATTGTATATTTGTAATCCTTTCCTGACCAGGACTGCTTCTTAAAATGCTAAGTGCTTCTTAAAAATCTAAGCAGTGGCATTGTTAGGGCAAATATGGCCCTGCCTACTTGTTCTGCCCAGTCCAACATGGTGGAACTCTGCTCATTGCCTGAGACTGCCAGGTGGGAGCCGTCCTCACCACTTCAACTCTGATAACCAGTTGGCCCATGCTGCCATCAAGTAACTTGCAGGCATGCTGCCCACAAACCCCATTTAAAGCTTGGCCTCCTGAAAGAGCCAGAATTTGCACTGGCAGCATGGCCTAGGAAGCTGCCGTTTCAAAACTATGCAGCTTTTTTTCTGTTACCACTAAATCAGGAAAACCTCTTTTAAAGGAGCTACATCATTGAGCCATGCTTAACTATGTTCTTTTGTGTCTAGAATTCCTTTTTAAGCTTTCTCCAGTTTAGCATGGATACAGTAGAGCACGTCAGTACCAATTGTTGGTGGAGATTTTTGTCCCACCTGGTCCCATAGCTGTTCAGTCCCAATGAAACACACAGAGGCCTGCATTAATTACAAACTGGTTGGCCTATTAGCTCAGGCTTCTTATTTTATTATTTTTTATTGAGCTCTACATTTTTCTCTGCTCCCCTCCATGCCTCTCCCCTCTCCTTCAATCTTCTCCCAAGGTCCCCATGCTCCCAATTTACTTGGGAGATCTTGTCTTTTTCTACTTCTCATGCAGATTAGATCTATGTATGTCTCTCTTAGGGTCTGAATTGTTGTCTAGATTCTCTGGGATTGTGATTTTTGGGCTGGTTTTCTTTGCTTTATGTTTAAAAACCACTTATGAGTGAGTACATCTGATAATTGTCTTTCTGGGTCTGGGTTACCCCACTCAAAATGATGTGTTCTACCTCCATTCATTTGCCTGCTAATTTCAAGAGTCGTTATTTTTTTCTGCTGTGTAGTACTCCATTGTTTAAATGTACCACATTTTCCTTATCCATTAATTGGTTGAGGAGCATTTAGGTTGTTTCCAGGTTCTGGCTATGAAAAACAAAGCTACTAGGAACATAGCATAGAAAACACAAGTGATTTCCCTTGTTACATCATCATATCCAATATTTCCTAGTAACACGAGAGGTTGGGAAGGTAAGTATTACATAGGCAAAAGCCATGGAAAAGCCTGCATGCATCTATATCAGGACCTCTGCATTCATATTATGGCATTCAGTTTAGTGTTTTTTACGGGACTCCTGAATGTGTAAAGTAGTGGGCCTCTGATCTTTGTGTCTTCTCTTGAGCTCTTTTCCTTGGTTGGTTTGCCTTGTCCAACTTCAATGTGCTGTTT
Organism: Ondatra zibethicus; assembly: GCA_004026605.1. Lineage (NCBI taxonomy): Eukaryota > Metazoa > Chordata > Mammalia > Rodentia > Cricetidae > Ondatra > Ondatra zibethicus. Next base: position 12,602 of record PVIU01027874.1, on the reverse strand, counting down.
GTTTTTGTTTTTATCTTATTGCATTTTATCTTGTTATATTTTGTTGTTATCTTGTAGAACCTGTTCTCTTCAAAGGAGAGAAAGGGAATGGATCCTGAGAGGAAGCAGGGTGGGGCAGAACTGGGAGGAGTAGATGGAGGGAAAATTGTAATCAGGATATATTGTATAAGAAAAGAATCTATTTTCAATAAAAGGTAAAAAAAGGAATGAACTGTTGGGTTTTTTCAAGATATGGTTTCTCTGTAGCTTTAGTGTCTATCCTGGAACTCACTCTGAAGACCAGGCTGGCCTTGAACTCACAGATATCTGCCTGTCTCTGCCTCCAAAGTGCTGGGATTAAAGGTGTGTGCCACCACCACCCAGCTGAACTATTTTTTAATGAATAGAAATGCTTTTAAAATCAGCTCAGCAGATTATTGTGCATTTGATTCCCATCATTGTCGTTCATCAGCTCATATCATTTGGACCATTAACCTCTTATAAGCCCAGCTCTAAACTTAGACTGGTCTCAATTATGTTCCTGGGCTGAAGGAATGTGAAAAGTTTAGAAGTTATTTTAGAAAGTTAACATTAGTTTTGCTGTTGTGATGGCTAAAGCTATGCTTTAAGTTTAAATTACTTTTCTTAAGAGGTCTAAAAATGAAAAAAGATTATAATCTGTAAGCCCCACTTGCCCAAGGACAGATGACTTTCTGGAATGCTGGTGGTTGTTACTCATGTAAGATAACAAGTCCTGTGTTTTTGCTTCCACAAACAAGCTTGGTTGCCCCAACTGCACAGGATGTTCTTGCTCAAACATAGGAGTAGGTAGGCAGGAGGTACATAGGCAGGAAGTACATTGGGATGCATGCTTGCCCCTGATTGGACAAAGGCAGGAAGTACACAGCCTTGTGGATTTGTCAGTATAAGCCTCTGATTAATGTAATTTGGTGCCATATAATGGGAATGTGAGATATGGGCCTGCCCAGTGTCTATCATCCTAGCCAGTATTCAATAAAACTTGCTTCAAATTTGGCTCAAAAACTGCAGGATTGGTCTTAGTCTTGCCCAGTGGGATTAAAACTGCTGGATCTGCTTCAAGCTTGAGGGAAGATTTTGTTAACGGAATTTTTCTCTTGGCCTTATGGCAAGCCACATGTGTGCACACATGTTCAATAGACAGAATCATTGTTCTGTATCTCAGTTTGTCAAGAGTTGGTGTCCATGTCTTACATAGGATATATTATGGCTGGATTTCTAATACCTGCTGCCCAGACTTCCACCCCCTGCTACAACACACAACTGAAACTAAGGATTGTGATATCCTTTAGGGCCTTGGGGAGTGCTAAATACTTTTGGAGAGGATGTCAGAGCTAGAGCAGAGGATGTCACACCTAGGCTTGGTCTTTGGCCATAAAGTACTCTGCGACTTTAGGAGGAAAATGAGGTTCCCTTTGTCTTCTATCCTGTATTACGGCCTATTGCTTTCAAGACCCAGAATACAGATTAATAGTAGCAGTCATGTAATTTAAGTAAATTTACAATAGGATTTGAGAAGCTGGTCTAAGGTCTCAATAACCCTTTATTCTTTTAGGAACTTATATCCTAAGTTTCAAACAGTTGACTTACTGATTAACTTTGGAGAACTATTCATTGATAAACTGGAGATGGCTGGTAGTCTAATCAGACATTCTCTCTCCTATAGGGAGCCTTAGTAAATGGATTTCCAGATTGCTCACTGCACCATAATGGCTGTTACTCCTTTTTATGATTATAGAACAATTATTTTAGAAGTTTTTTATTTTTCTCAGGATTGGTATAATTACTTTTAATCAAAGGTGAATGTTGTGTGAACTTTTCATGAGGAGACATGAACAAATGTGTTCTCATCCCAGAGAGGACAGTGACAATGGAACAAAGTAGCAACTCTAGCTTGTTGAAGTAATTAGTTTATTTGTTTCTTAAAAAAGACAAGTGAGAGACTACTTATAGGAGTATGGATGACTTAAAAACAGTTGCTTCATCAAAGAGCCCCATTCCTGCATGAATGATGATTTCCCTATAGTTGCATAGATGGAATTCACCCTTTAACTAGTTATTCATCTCCTATGTGATAGTACTGTCTGAGACCACATGCACCATGGTCACTAGTACATACAGCTGCGAGTGAGGTGCAGGAGGGAAAGGCTGGAATCTCAGATGACTTCCCACCATGTCCTATGAGAGAGCATCAACAGGCTGCATCTTGGGAAGGAAGGTCTCTTAGAGGTAAGCACAGTGCTCAGATTGAGATGGTAACAGTGAATATAAGACAGGTTTGAAATGGTGTGTTACATGTAGGCATATTTTGCTAGACTCTCTGGCAAACAAACCAGGGAATATCAAAAACCAGATATCAGAAGAGGTGGGTAATAGCTGAAAACTTAGTTTCAGTAGCAAAGCAAAATAGGAAAGTGTGCAAAGCAGAACAGGGAAGCAAGTCCTGAATCTGTCCTGGAGAATGATGTTGCTTGGGGAACTCTTTTCTCCTAGAGAGAGGGAGTGCAGAACAGTGCCTGGGAGCCATGGCTTAAGTCACAGAGTCTCAGACAATTTCTACTTTGCTTTTAGTAACAAACATTTTTAAGAGCAGAGAAATTTGGGTGTGTGTGTGTGCACAAAAGTAATGCATGGCACTGGAAGAGAGAATGGAGATTTCAAGCAAATCTTCTATTTGCAACATACAACCAGTAAAGGTACCATTTTATTTTTATTTATTTATTTATGGGAGAGCAGGCAGTGTGTTCACATGCACATGTGTGGAGGTCAGAGGACAACTTTCTAGGGTTTGTTCATGCCTTCAACTACCTGGGTTCTGGGTTTGAACTCAGGTCATCAGATTTGACTGCAAGTGAATTTAACTATGATGTTATATCTCTTAGGCCTCTCAGAAATGAATGCCATTTTAAAAAGACTTTGGTCCAGGTGTGGTGGTGCATGTCTTTAACCACAACATTTGGGATGCAGAGGCAAGCACATCTTTGCATGCTCAAGGCCAGCCTGGTCTACACAATGAATTCCAGGCCAGTCAAGGCTACACAGTAAAATGTCTCTCAAACAACAAAAAATGGGAAGAAGAGCAGAAGAGATCTCTGAGTTGGCATGCCACCTCAGACCCTGCATGAACCACAGTCTTAGGAAACCAAAAGCAAAACACATGAAACTGACTATATGCAGAAACCTGGTTTCTAGACTCTGTGAAGTAATACTACATCAGAACTATGCAATATTCAATAAAGTGGAAACCTGGTCAGATTCTGAATCTGCAGGGGAGCATAGTCATAGGTTCTAAGTGATATGCAAGGACTCCAGCCCATAGTCAGAACCTGAACAATGAGAACTAGCTCAGCTACTGTGATATCACAAAAGACCATTCAGATCTGAGACTAGCATTCACAACTTGACCCTTGAAGACAGGACTAGCATGTGTGATCCAACTTTGTGAAGAACTGCCAAGGGGTATGACTGGCAACTGGGAGCCAGGATATTAATCCAAACACCTATGAACACCTTATTTTTGACAAAGAAACTAAAATTATACAATGGAAAAAAGCAAGCATCTTTAACAAATGGTGCTGGCATAACTGAATGTCAACATGTAGAAGAATGTAAATAGATCCATATGTATCCCCATACACAAAACTCAAGTCCAAATGGATTAAAGACCTCAATATAAATCCACCCACACTGAACCTGATAAAAGAGAAAATGGGAAGTATCCTTCAAGGCATGGACACAGGAGACCACTTCCTAAATATAGCACAGACACTGAGAGCAACAATAAATAATTGGGACCTCCTGAAACTGAGAAGTTTCTGTAAAGCAAAGGACACAGTAAGACAAAAAGGCATCCTACTGAGTGGGAAAAGCTCTTTACCAATCCCACAGCAGACAGAGGACTGTTCTCCAAAATATACAAAGAACTCAAGAAATTAGATATCAAAATTCCAAATAATCCAGTTAAAAATGGGGTACACATCTAAACAGAGAATTCTCAACAGAAGACTGAAAGACACTTAAGGAACTGCTCAACATCTTTAGCCACCAGGGAAATGGAAATCAAAATGACTCTGAGATACCATTTTACACCAGTCAGAATGGCTAAGATCAAAAACACCAATGATAGCTTATTCTGGAGAAGATGTGGAGTAAGGGGAACACTCCTCTTTTGCTGGTGGGCATGCAAACTTGTACAACCACTCTGGTAATCAGTATGGCTGTATCTCAGAAATTTGGGACTCAACCTACCTCTAGACCCAGCAATACCTCTTTTGGGCATATATAGTCACACTACAAGGACATTCATTCAACTATGTTCATAGTGGCATTATTTGTAATAGCCAGAACCTGGAAACAACCTAGATGCCCCTCAACCGAAGAATGGATAAAGAAAATGTGATGCATTTACACAATCGAGTACTACTCAGTGGCAAAAAACAATGATATCTTGCAATTTGTATGCAAATGGATGGAACTAGAAAAAAACCCATCCTGAGTGAGGTAGTCCAGACCCAGAAAGATGAACACGGTATGTACTCTCTCTTAAGTGGATACAAACTGTAAAGCAAAGGATAACAAGCCTATAGTCCATGATCCTAGAGAAGTTAAGTAACAAGGTGAACCCTTAGAGAAATATATATCAATCACCTTGGGAAGGGGAAATAGACAAGATCTTCTGACAAAATTGGTATCATAGGGTGGGGGGAGAAGGACGGGCAGAAGGGGAGGAGGAGGGGAGAAGGGGAGTTGAGAGGAGAACTTGAGGGAATGGGATAGTCAAGATGGGGGGGAAGGACAGAGAGGGAGAGAAAGGAAAGAGATATTTTGATTGAGGAAGCCATTATGGGGTTAGCAATAAACCTGGCACTAGAAAAATTTCCAGGAATCCACAAGGATGACCCAGCCAAGACCCTAAGTAATAGTGGAGAGGGTGCCCAAATTGGCCTTGCCCTGTAGTCAGATTAATGACTATCTTAAATGTCATCATAGAACCTTCATCCAGCAACTGATGGAGAAACGGGCAGAGACCCGCAGCAGAGCACTGGGTTGAGCTCCCAAAGTCCATTGAAGTGTGGGAGGAGTGAGAATATGAGCAAAGAGGTCAAGACAATGAAGGGGTCACACACTGAGACAGTTTACCTGAACTAAAGAGAGCTCATCAACTGTATCCAGACAGGGAAGGAACCAGCATAAGACCAACCTAGACCTTCTGAATGTGGATGACAGTTGTATGGCTGGGGAAGACTGAGGGGCCACTGGCAGTGGCACCAGGATTTGTCCCTGCTGCTTGTATTGGCTTTTTGAAACCCATTTTCTATGGATAGATGATGCGGGAGAATTGTCTGTATTCTGTCAATCATGATTTAAATAAATGCTGATTGGCCATTAGCCAGGCAGGAAGTATAGGCGGGAAAACCAGACAGGAAAGAGAGGCGGGGTGATAAGACCAGGAGAATGCAGGGAAAGAGGAAGCCCATTCCTCCTCAGTCCTACCCAGACCACCAAAGAAGCAGTATGTGACCTGTCCTGCTGAAAAAGGTACTGAGCCACATGGCTAACATAGATAAGAATAATGGGTTAATATAAGCTACAAGAGCTAATAAGAAGCCTGAGCTAATGGGCCAATCAGTTTTATATCTTATGGAGACCTCTGTGTGATTTTCTTTGGGGCTAAATGGCTGCAGGAACTGGGCAGGACAGAAACCCCAACCAAGCAGGCCCTTCATGTTACAGAATGGCGCCCACGTGGATAACTGCATCCAAAGAAAGCCTGAGAAAGCTTGGGAAAGAATAGAGTAGAGCATGTTTTCTTGGTAGCAGCAATTTCTCAGGTCTGCTCTGCTTGCTAGATACAAGCAAGCACGCTCATCTAAGAGAGGCTTCCTGACTCAGCTTTATCTGTAAAACCTTGCAGCTCTTTTAAGAGGTCCTGCCAAGAAACACTTATATAGTGTTGATAAAAAGCTGACCGCATGCTTTTTGGTTTTCAGCAATAGCAGGATAAAAGCTGTGCCACTTTAAAATGCCAGCTTTCTGGGCCGTCCTGCCAGGGCAAACTCTGACTCTTTTAGGCAGGTGGTCCGACTACGGATCATTTGACTGTGGTTTGTGGACACACTGCTGCAGCTTGCTTGCAGGCAGGGACCTTGAAATGCCATAGAGTTGTGGCAATAAACATGGCTACAGCCGGTACCTCAGCCATGAGTCTAGAATCTTATAAAGCTAAGGAATGGGCTGGATCCAGCTGTCGAAACCATGGCTTTTAATCCTACCCATATTGCTTGCTAAATTAAAGACTCATGTGGTCAGAAAAAGAAAGATATATAGTAAAGAGAGATTCAAAGATGAAGAAAACCTCTAAATGGTTTACAGGTTAAAAATATATGCAGGCTAAAAGTTAAAGTCATTAAAATAAAAAAGAAAGAGAGTAGTTGGGTGTGGTGGTATACACCTTTAATCCCAACACTTGGTAGACAGAGGCAGGCAGACCTCTGTGAATTCACAGCTTGCTAGCACACACCTTAAATCTCAATGCCTGGGAGGCAGAGACAGACAGACAGATCTCTCTGAGTTCAAGGTGTGGTAGCACACACATTTAATCCCAGCACTGGGAAGGCAGAGACAGGTGGATCTCTGTAAGTGCAAGGATAGCCTGGTCTACAGAGGGAGTTCCGGGACAAAGATACACAGAGAACCTGTCTCAAAAAGCCAAAAATTAAAAATAAAAGAAATAGAGTTTAAAATAAAGATGCATGAAGATGGAAAACATACAGAGAATCTGGAAACTGAATGTTATTATGCTCTCTTTGAATTGTTTGAGTGCTGAGGAAGGAGCAATAGCTGCTAAAAGATATTTGCTTATAAATGCTGCTGAATTAATCCAAGGTAGGTATTTTGAAAATACCTTGACTTCAAAAGTAAAATCAAAAGCTATGTTACTTTGGAGAAGAGATATTGCTTTTGTTTCCACAGGAAATGAGAGACTGTGGATTCATTCTGAGTTAAGAAAACTCAGGTTTGATCAACGAAGACCACCTGAGAAATCTCTGGTAGGAACATTTGGCCCAGATGTCTGAGTTCTACATCAGGAACAGATTCAAGACTGCTGCCTGAGATGATCAAGCCTCACAGGATACTCCAGTCAGGACTTAATCATAATTCTAAATTTTCTTTAGGTCTCCATAAGATTATTAGCACCCCCAACCAGCTGGAAGTAGCCTGGAATACTATGCCCACATTCCCCAAAAATGGACTATGGATATTTTTCTTTGTTTAAAAAAAAAGAGGGGGAAGTGGTGCAGGAGAATTGTCTGTATTCTGTCAATCATGATTTAAATAAACACTGATTGGCCATTAGCCAGGAAGGAAGTATAGGCAGGAAAACCAGACAGGAAGTAGAGGTGGGGCAATAAGAACAGGAATATTCTGGGAAGAAGGAAGCTCTTTCCCCACTCCTGCCCAGACCACTGAAGAAGCAGGCTGTGACCTGCCCCACTTGAAAAAGGTACAGAACCATGTGGCTAACATAGATAAAAGTAATGGGTTAATATAAGCTACAAAAGCTAATAAGAAGCCTGAGCTAATGGGCCAATCAGTTTATATGTAATGTAAACTCTCTGTGTGATTTTCTCTGGAACTAAATGGCTGGGGGACCAGGCAGGACATAAACAGCAACTAGCAGCCCCTCCATGTTACAGATAGATACCTTGCTCAGCCTATATATAATAGGGAGGGACTTTGACCTTCCCCAAAACAATGTGCCTCACCTTCTCTGGGGAGTGGATGGGGGCTGGGGTGAGGCAGGGGGTAAGGTGGAGGGATTGGGAGGAGGGGAGGGAGTGGGAACTGGGATTGGTATGTAAAATGAGAGAAGATAGTTTGTTTTCTTTTTAAAAAAATAAAATAAAAAAGAGCTGGAGTTGCTTTAGGCTGTCTGCTTGCATGTTTTTGCCTCTCTTTTCTTTCTACCTTCAGCCAGAACTTCCTCATCTCTCCCACTTGGAATATTGTTCCCTGTGTCTTATAGCCACCTTTCTCTCCACTAGTTTTCATCTATCACAATACTAATTGCTAGTATGTCCCTGCTTTTTTCTTTCCACTGATATTCTCAGTGACTAATATCTTAATTCACTAAGTATTATCAATGATCATTTATATAAAATATCTTTCTATGTATTTACATACATATATAATTATTGAAGATGTGATTGTTTCTGATTTGATCATTACTGTTTGGGAGTATCCTTTCATAGTGATAGTTTTTGCAGTTTGCAGACACGATCCTAGTGTCAGAGTAGTACTGGTGATTATGCCTGGTCTCCTAAACAAAACATACACAGGAAAATGCATAAGCTAAGTGGCATAATTGTTTAAATAAACCTATTTGACATTGTACAGACTATTACATCCAAACACTGACTAATACACATTATTTTGAGCAGCTTATAGAACTTTCTCAAACATGGATTATATAATAGATCATAAAGAAAATATGAACAAATATAGAAAATTGAAATAACTAATTACATTTTTTCTGACCATAATAGAATAAAATTAGAGATACACAGCAAGAGAAAAACTGAACATGCACAAATTCATGGAGACTACACATTTTATTGAACAATTAATAAATTGTTAAAGAAACCAACAAGAAATCCTAGAATCAAATGAAAAGGCAAACATAAAATATAAAAACCTATGGGATAGCCCTTTTCATCTGCGTGGTCCTAACTGCACCCGAACTCAGCCTATCCGGGCTGAGGCCTTGGGGGAAGGGTGAGCCCACTGCTAGAGGGCCTCCCTTGTCCCACGGAGCCCAGCGGAGCAGAGCAGGCAACTCTCAGTAAGCCCGCCCTTGGGACTGGGAAACCCTGGGCGAGGAAGGAGCCCAACCAGCTTCGGCAGATTCATCCGGACCCCGGTAAGTGGGTCCCATCCCGTCCCCAAGGCTTTCTGGCCACTTAGGGCCCCCCTCTACTGGCTTTGCTGCTTATCCCAACCCTGCTCGCCCCCAGGCACCCCTTTTCATCTGCGTGGTCCTAACTGCACCCAAACTCAGCCTATCTGGGCTGAGGCCTTGGGGGAATGGTGAGCCCACTGCTAGAGGGCCCCCCCTTGTCCCACGGAGCTCAGCGGAGCAGAGCGGGCAACTCTCAGTAAGCCCGCCCTTGGGACTGGGAATCCCTGGGCTAGGAAGGAGCCCAACCAGCTTCGGCAGATTCATCCAGACCCTGGTGGATATGCCCAGACAGAGGGACCAAGCCACCGAGACTCTCCCTAACACATTTGAAGGAAGAGATGGGCAGGCACCAATCAAAGAATTCATTCAATAACCTGAAAAGCAACATGATAACACGAGAATCCAGCGATTATGGAACAGGAAAACCTGAGCAACCTATCTCAGGAGAAGTAGAAGAAATTGACTTTAAACGTAACTTTATGAAAGTTATAGAGACCTTTAAAGAAGAGGTGAAAAACTCCTTTATAGAAAGGGATGAGAAAACTAACAAAAAGTTAGAAGAAATGAATAAATTCCTCAAAGATACCCTAGAAAACCAAGAAAAAGCAATCAAACAGGTAATGGAAACAGTTCAAAACTTGAAAACTGAAATGGAGGCAATGAAGAAAACACAAACCGAGAGATGGTGGGAAATGGAAAATCTGGATAAATGAATGGGAACCACACAGACAAGTATAACCAACAGAATACAATAGATAGAAGAAAGAATCTCAGACACAGAAGATACGATAGAGAAAATAAACTCAGTGATAGAAGAAAACAACAAATCCAAAAAATTTGCAACAAAAAACATCCAGGAAATCCGGGACACCATGAAATGACCAAATCTAAGAATAATTGGGATAGAAGAAGGAGAAGAATTCCACTCCAAAGGCCCAGAAAATATATTCAACAAAAGTATTGAAGAAAACTTTCCAAACCTAAAGAAGGATATTCCTATGAAGGTTCAAGAAGCATACAGAACACCAAACAGGCTGGATATAAAAAAAAAATCATCCCCTCGCCATATAATAATCAAAACACAAAACATACAGAATAAAGAAAGAATATTAAGAGCCGCAAAGGAAAAAGGTCAAGTAACATATAAGGGTAAACCTATCAGAATTACACCTGACTTCTCTATGGAAACCATGAAAGACAGAAGGTCTTGGATAGATGTGCTGCAGAAACTAAGAGACCATGGATGCAAGCCCAGACTACTATACCCAGCAAAGCTTTCTTTCACCATCGATGGGGAAAACAAGATATTCCAGGATAAAAACAAATTTAAGCAATATGTAGCCACAAACCCAACCCTACAGAAAGTACTAGAAGGTAAACCACAACTAAAGGAAGCAAACAACACCCATAATAACACCAAACAACCCTATACCACCTCAACTCAGAGAAGGGAGACACACAAACCCTACCACAAAAAAGAAATTAACCAATATGAACAACCACTGGTCATTAATAATGCTTAATATCAACGGACTCAACTCACCTATAGAAAGACACAGGTTAAGAGAATGGATACAAAAACAGGATCCAACATTCTGCTCTTTACAGGAAACACACCTCAACCACAAAGACAGACATTATCTCAGAGTAAAGGGTTGGGAAAAGGTTTTTCAATCAAACGGCCCTAAGAAAGAAGCAGGTGTGGCTATACTAATATCAAACAAAATCGACTTCAAACTAAAATAAATCAAAAGAGATGGAGATGGACACTTCATACTCATAACAGGAAAGATTCATCAAGAAGAAGTCTCAATCCTGAATATCTATGCCCCTAATATAAAAGCACCCACATATGTAAAAAAAAAATTACTAGAACTCAAAGCACACATCAAACCCCACACACTAATAGGAGATTTCAACACTCCTCTCTCACCAGTGGACAGGTCAACCAGACAGAAACTTAACAAAGAAATACAAGAACTAACAGATGTAATGAATAAAATGTATTTAATGGACATCTATAGAACATTCCACCCAAACAGGAAAGAATATACCTTCTTCTCAGCATCTCATGGAACCTTCTCGAAAATTGATCACATACTTGGTAACAAAGCAAACACCCACAGGTACAAAAAAGTTGAAGTAACCACCTGTGTCTTGTCGGATCACCATGGAGTAAAGTTAGAATGTAACAACAATTCCACCAACAAAAAGTCTGCAAACTCATGGAAACTGAACAGTCAACTACTGAACCACTCCTGGGTCAAGGAAGAAATAAAGAAAGAAAGTAAAGTCTTCCTTGAATTCAATGAAAATAAAGAAACAACATATACAAACCTATGGGATACTATGAAAGCAGTGCTATGAGGAAAGTTCATAGCACTTAGTGCCCACACAAAGAAGATGAAGAAAGCACACATTAGTGACTTAACAGAACACCTGAAAGCTCTAGAAAAAAAAAAAGAAGCAGACTCACCCAGGAGGAGTAGAAGACTGGAAATAATCAAACTGAGGGCTGAAATCAACAAAATAGAGACACAGAAAACAATCCAAAGAATCAATGAAACAAAGAGCTGGTTCCTTGAGAAAATCAACAAAATCGACAAACCCTTATCCAAACTAATCAAAAGGTAGAGAGAGAAAACTCAAATTAACAAGATCAGAAATGAAAAGGGGGACATAACAACAGACACTGAAGAAATTCAGAGAATCATTAGGTCTTACTACGAAAGCTTGTATGCCACAAAATTGGAAAATGTACAAGAAATGGACAGTTTTTTAGATAAATACCACATACCGAAATTAAATCAAGACCAGGTGAACAGTTTAAATAGACCTATAAGTCGCGAGGAAATAGAAGCTGTCATAAAAAACCTCCCAACCAAAAAAAGCCCTGGACCAGATGGTTTTAATGCAGAATTCTACCAGAACTTCCAAGAATAGCTAATACCTATACTCGTTAAGGTATTTCACATAATAGAAACCGAAGGGTCAATGCCAAACTCATTTTATGAAGCTACAATTACCCTGATACCAAAACCACACAGGGATGCAACCAAGAAAGAGAATTGTAGACCAATCTCACTTATGAACATTGATGCAAAAATTCTCAATAAAGTACTGGCAAACGGAATCCAAGAACACATTAAAAAAATCATCCATTATGATCAAGTAGGCTTCATCCCAGAGATGCAGGGCTGGTTCAACATAAGAAAATCTATCAATGTAATCCATCATATAAATAAACTGAAAGAAAAAAAAAACCATATGATCATTTCATTAGATGCTGCAAAAGTATTTGACAAAATTCAACACCCCTTTATGATAAAGGTCTTGGAGAGATTAGGGATACAAGGATCATATCTAAGTATAATAAAATCAATATATAGCAAGCCGACAGCTAACATCAAATTAAACGGAGAGAAACTCAAAGCAATTCCACTAAAATCAGGAACAAGACAAGGCTGTCCACTGTCGCCATACCTCTTTAATATAGTGCTTGAAGTCCTAGCAATAGCTATAAGACAAAATAAGGAGATCATGGGGATTCGAATTGGAAAGGAAGAAGCCAAACTTTCGTTATTTGCAGATGATATGATAGTGTACATAAGTGACCCCAAAAACT